>WAAG01091232.1:413-13590 GCA_013390105.1 Tichodroma muraria
TGAAACCTCTAACATATGAAATATTTGCAGTGACGTTTGGTTTGTTTTTAATTATGAAAAATTGCTTCATACAGGGCTGTCTGAAAACTACAGTATTCTGGGAAGTAGCATGGGCCAGTGGATAGGTCACAGGACTGCATCTCAGGAGAATGGGGTTTTCTTCCTGGCTTTTCAAAAACCAGGAGTGCATAAACTTTAGCAAGGCATTTTTGCCAGAGCTAGTGTCTGTTTCCCTCTTTGAAATAAGAAGATTGATCATTAGCCTTTTAAAAATATAGATGATAAAGCATATGTAAGTATTACTGGGTTTATGCACTAAAGGTCATACATCTCTAGTTTGTCAGACATTACCGCCTTTAATAACAATTTATAATAATGCTATTACCAAAGAATGTTTACTCTGTTTTGCATAGTTTTTCTCTTTAGATCATCACAGATAGGAAATGGCTAAGGCCTTTGAGGGGATTATAAATGTATTGTTTTCAGAACTCTTCATTTTCAACTGAAACGTGTATTCAACTCCTATGTAAATTTGTCCATCATTTCCTGTGCAAATTTCTGTTTGCTCTAGCCCGGATTACCTTAGGGCTTATGTGCAACTGCAGTGGCATTACTTTATTATAAAAGGAAATTAATATATGTGCCTGCATCTAATGGCATGCAATCTTTAGTAATTACAACCATCTGAACTTTCTTCTCCAGCTGAAGACAAATTGCATTCACATCATTTGAGGTTAGAATTAAGCTTATATTTTAAATCTGAGGGAGGCATTTTCAGTCTGAGTTCTACAAAGCTGGAGATCTAACTAGAGAAAATGGCAGATACTGTTTGATACATACAAACAAGATGTATGTATTTTATATGGTGATACAAGCTCCAAATTACCTACTCATTATTCCAAGTTTGAGCGGAAGTTCTTCCTTTTCCACTTTAAAAATTCTTCTTATGACATCTAGGTAAAATTCTGAGAGTAGCAAAAATGGTTTAACACAAATATTTATGTAAATCATTAGCTGGGGACAAATAACACATAAATAACATTTTACACCTATTTAAGAATAAAAAATGACTGTGTGAGTACTCAGATATCTATACAATGTTTGACAAAATAATGCTGAGATACTAGTAGATCTTTGGACTATTTCTGAATCAGAGCAGCATATCATAATTTTTACTTTCTATTCTTGATTCATCTGTCAAATTTCATTACAATATTTGCCAACCTGTTATTTCCTCTATGGTGAAAACTTGATGTTTTGAATTATTTTCTATCACTCATCTTTGGAGACGGGATTTTGCATTTCCCAAGTCTACATTGTCATCTCTGCTGGGGGTAAGACACAATGTTCATTTAAAAAAAAAAAAAAAGAAACCAAAAAAACAACACTACAAAGATAAAATGTTTGTACTAACAAACAGTTTTCTTATAGCTTCACCTTTGTTTCCAGGCTNGTTTGTCCTAACAAACAGTTTTCTTATAGCTTCACCTTTGTTTCCAGGCTCCAACAGATTTTAATGCTGCAGATCTGAGATGCCACTTCAGTCTTTGTTGACTGAGGTGCTCCAATCCCAGTTGCTTAATTGTTCTGATCATGCAAGTGTGTAGTGCAGATGATTTGAAGAGGTCTGTCCATCTCAGTGTGAAATTATCTGTAGTAGTACGCTGCATAAATAGAAGCAGCTCTCTAAAGCTTCAACTTACTCAAGAGTTTTGCTTGCCCCAGCCTGCATACTGGTTGGGCTGCACAAAATAGACTTGAGAAACTTAACAACTTGTGAGGTTATAGTGGTTGTAACCAGGCAATCATGGTTTAATAGGATAAAAACTTTTATTTTATTGGAAGTCCTAGAAGGATCAAATGATACAAATACAGAACTTTAGACTGAACTTGCTGTATTGAAAGGCAGTCTCTTTAAAGGTCGTTCAACTTTCTCTTTCCTCACTTACGTTTTTTATCTCTGAAATCCTTTGACAAAGTTGTCTGGCTGTGTAGAGCACCAGTTTTTGCTCCTAACAAGAAAAAGGATATGTAGATCTCTTGTCTGTGCTGCTACAGAATACAAGCCAAAGAACTGAACTGTGGCCTCTGTCATTGTTTTGAATGCAATGCTTCTCCATTAAGGACTTTTTTCTTCTAACATGGTTTGTTTGCTTTCTAAAAGGAGATTCACATCCTTTCTAAGGATGTGAATTAATCTTGCAAAAGGAAGGCAACATGAAATGTAGATTTTTCTCCTGTTCTGAACTTAGAGCAAACCTTTGCAGAGGGCTCAGTATTGTTACTAAATAAATGTAGAACCACTGTACTGTGCATGGAAAATAGGGGAAGCAGGGTGATGTGTAAGTGTTCTTGGCTTTAGGAAAAAGACATTGTGGTCAATGACACCTTGCGTGTAAGTGAAATAGAAAAGTAATCTATCCCCTGTAATGAAATTTAAATAATTTCAAGCCAAAAGAGTATAAAATCCCATTCTTTCTTCCACACCTTTCTTAGCTTAAAATGCTGAGTTCTTGTTGATATGAGATGGGAGTTTGAGATGGTGGCCTCAGGTCTGCAGACAATAGCATTCAAACAACATATGAAGTGTGCATAGGAGGATGATAACACTGTTAATTCTCCATTTTTGTAGATACTTTTATCATTTTGTCACTTAAAGGTCTGAATAAGATAATTCCTAACATCTGTTGATCCAAAATGAATTTGTACTTAGTACAAATTTAGAAGCTAAAGTCTTCAGCATCAATATTAAACTTCCTGTTGTATGGTAGAATTTTTAGTCTGAAAATAGAGTGCTAGCTAAGGAATAGAATATGCAGCAGCCAAACATTTATGAAATATTCATGAAATATTCATGACTTTATTCCATTTATTAGTGTTAAGGCTGAATGGGCTTTACATAGCCATAGATATCAGTAATGGGACCAGTCAGTTTAACACCTTTGTTGATGACATGGATAGTAAGATCGTGTGTACCCTCAGGAAGTTTACTGACAACACCAAGCTGGGTGGTGTGGCAACATGCTGGACAGGAGAGATACCACCAAAGGGACCTTGATAGGCTTGAGAGGTGGGCCCATGCAAACTTCCTGAAGTTCAACAAGGCCAAGTGCAAGGTCCTGCACCTGTGTAAGAGCAATCCCGAGCACAAGTATGGGCTGGGCTGAGAAAGGACAATGTCTCAGCAGTGTGCCCTCACAGCCCAGAAAGCCCAACTCTGTCTTGGACTCCCTCAAAATAAGTATGGCCAGCAAGTCGAGGGAGGTGATTCTTCCCCTCTACTCCACACTCATGAGACCCCACCTGAAGTACTTATGTCCAGGTCTGGGGCCCTAACACAAGAAAGGCATGGACCTGTTGGAATGAGTCCAGAGGAGGGCCCCTAAGTTGATTACTGGGCCGGAGCACCTCTCCTATGAAGTCAGGCTGAGAGAGCTAGGGTTGTTCAACCTGAAGAGGCTCAAGGGAGACCTTACAGCACCCTCCCACTACCTAAATGGGCCTACAAGAACAGAGATGGACTTTTTACAAGGGCATGCTGTGATAGGACAAGGGGGAATGGCTTTAAGCTGAAGGAGGGTAGGTTTGGATTAGCCATTAGGAAGAAATTATTTGTGAGGGTGATGAGGCACTGGAATAGTGGTTAATGGTTGCCCAGAGAAGTTACGGATGCCTCATCCCTGGAAGTGTTCAAGGCCAGATTGGATGGGGCGTTAACTTGGTCTACTGGAAGGTGTCCCTGCCCATGGAAGGGAAGTTGGAATGAGATGATCATTAAATGGATCTTTAAGGTCCCTTCAACCAAACCATTCTAGAATTCTACAATTCTGTGATGATTTCTCAAATATCGGAGCCACCACCACAGCCCCAAGAGCACAGCAAGGGCTACAGCCCAGCTCTGCCACTGCAGCATGGCAGTGAAGACGGGGTGTCTCTGGGCCATGTCATTCTCCTCCAGTTCCTGCAGCAGCTGAGTCATCTCCTGTCTCAGCATTTCCTCACGCTGCCGCATGCGCTCACGTGTGGCCTCATCCAGCTCCCTATTGACCATCTGCGGGTACTGGATGATGATGTTTCGCACCACACCGAAGAACACTCGGGCAGCCATGGCCTGAATGAGGAGGGAGAGAAAGGGTCAAGTGGGTCTGGGAAGGAGCAGGGAGCAGGTATGGGAGCTTCACGGAGCTGGGAGCAGGTAGGAGAAGGGGTGAGGCTGCTGGCAGGTGCCTGGGCTCTTGATGCAGGGTGAGAATCCACATTTCTGTCCCAGCTCTCACCAGCCCAGCTCACCTCACACGCCCACCTCTGGCCCAGGCCCTGCAAACCAGCCCCACTGTGATGCGTCCCCTAGGATGTCATAGGGCCAAAACCCATCACAGACACTCCCAGCCCTACCCTGGTTCTGCAGCTCACAGCTGTCCCTGGCAGCCAGAACCTTGGGAGCCTCAAAGGTCAGACCCACCTGGCAGGACAGGTAATAGGGGTAGGATACAAGGGTGGCTTCTTCATACTAGGTGAGAAGGTGCTAGAAGTTCCCTCCATGTCTGATAGAGCCAACGCCAGCCAGCTCCAAGACAGACCCACCACTGGCCAAGGCCAAGCCCATCAGTGATGGTAGCAGCACCTCAGGATAACACATCAAAGAAGAGGGGGGAAAAAACCTGTGCAACACCAGCAGCTAGGAAATAGAAGTGAGAATATGGGAGAGAAACAACTCTACAGACCCCCAGGTCAGAGAAGAAGGAGTGGGAGTAGGAGAAGGGGCTCCAGGCACCAGGGCAGAGATTTCCCTGCAGTCCATAGCAAAGACCATGGTGAGTCAAGATGTGCCTTTGCAGCCCATGGAAGTCTGTGGTAGAGCAGACAGACACCTGCAGCCTGTGGATGTGCCTGAAGGAGGCTCTTTGACTCTGTGGGAAGCCCATGCTGGAACAGGCAAGACTGTAAAGAGTCTTCCCCAAGCAGGAAGGAGTGACATTCCCCACAACCCCCATTCCCTTATTTGCTCTGCTCCATGTTTTTGATTCTCTCATGTTTTTGAGAATCTTATATTTGCAATCTTTGAAAACATAAAACACAAATTGAAATTAATTGGAACAAGTTATTTCAGACATATTTTACATAATAAAACATGCTTGTTCCTAACAGCATTTTCTGACCTTTTTCCTATAAGAGAAATGAAGTCATAATCTTGGTTTCATTGGAAGCAAACACCCTGAGCCTTCTCCAGACCAGAGAGTCCCAGCTCTCTCAACTACTCCTTAAAAGAGAGATGCTCCAGTCCCTTCATCATCTTAATAGCCCGTAGCTGGTCTCTCTCTGGTATGTCCATGTCTCTTTTGTCCTGAACAGCTTGGAGCTGGACACCACCACTCCAGGTGCGGCCTCACCAGCGCTGAAGAAAAAGGGTAGAATCTCCTCGTACAACTGGCAATATTCCTCTAAGGCAGCCCAAGATACCATTTGCTTTCCTTGCTGCTACACTGGACAGTTTGGTGTCCATCAGGACCTCCATGTCATTTTCTACCAAGATGCTTTTCAGCTGGTCTTTGCTGGTCCCTGGTGCTGTTCCTACCCACGGGCCAGTGTTTTGGTTTGAAAAGTTAGGTGTCTGCTAAGGAAGGCAGGAGCTTTTTTTGAAGTGGAAAATGTAAACCCTCTCTTTTTGAATTATTATGATTAAGGGGCTCTCAGGTAAATATATGGCAATAGGAATAACAGTTCTTTATTAGGAAAATTAAAATTAAAATTAAAATGCACTAATATAAAAAAAAAAACCTGACAGTCAGAATACCACCTGACACCCTGTTGGTGAGGGTGTTGGTAGCAGTCTGATTAAATGGTGGCTGCAATCTCCTGGAGTGGCAGATGTGGTTTTGTTGAAGCAATGATCCTGTAGAAGGGTGTCGTTTCCTTCTGAAGGTTCAGTGGTGGTGTAGATGGGCTTGGGTTTTTTTTTGAAATTTAGTAGAGAAAAGGCTGCCTTGGTGTTCTAAATTTCAGATTTTATTTAGGTAGGAAATGTTTGGCTTTTTCCTGGGTGGAACATCTCACAATGGGATGATGTAATTTTATTAGTTATGCAGTAAGACTTAGTGGCCTATTAACAGAAGATATCTCCCTGGACAGAGGATGGGTCTTGAAAGAGATAAAGAAAACTGCCCTATTTGCTTTTTAACAGCTGGCCTATTAACAAAGGATATCCCCCCTGGAATTATGAGGGATGGGTTACGGAAGAGAAAAGAACACTGTTCTACTTGGTTTTAACAGATAATGATAGAATACATATTTTTGGTTACATCTTGCACTTTAACTCAAGACAGCCAGGCTTTGCACTTTCCCTTGGTGAATATTTTTGGGTTCCCCTTGGCTTATTTCTCCAGCCTGTTGAAGTCCTTCCTCATGGCAGCACAACCCACTGGAGTGTCAGCCACTCCTCCCACTTTTGTGTCATCAGCAACAAATTAATTGGCTTTTGTAAAGGCACTAAAAAGTGTGATATAATTGATTAAACAAAACAAAACAAAACCAACAACCAACCAACCACAAACTGGAATAATGTTTTACCACAAAAAAAATTCATTAAACACTTGCTAACACGGTCTTTTGTAGAACTTTGCTGTTAAATACAGTATCCACTTCATTTATAAAACAATTAACTTCTCCAATTCCAGCACGAGGGAAAGGAACCATATGATCTTGATTTTGCCAGTAGTCTGTGCTCACAAATAAAGCCTGGCATGGAGGAAGAAGAGGCAGCACCAAGGAGAAAAACTGCTGGTTAACAAGACATAAAAAACACATAGTCTTATTAAGACATTAATAAGACAAAGAGCTCTTCGTAGGAGTGGGCAGCGTGGGGGATGTTGTTCAAAGTCCATTTGCATTAGCAGGTTTTAAAGATTTCTTCTGGGACAAATTAGAGAGTTGGGCAATCACCAACAGTAAGGAGTTTAACAAGGGCAAGTTCTGGATTCTAAACCTGGGATGGGGCTACCCTGGACATACGTACAGACTGGGAATGAGAGGCTGGAAAGCAATGCCACAGAATGGGACCTAGGGATCCTGGTCGACAGAAAGTTGAATGTGAGCCAGCAGAGCCCTGGCAGCCAGGAGGGCCAAGCGTGTCTGGGGTGCATAAGGCACAGCATTGCCAGCTGGGCAAGGGAGGGGACTGTCCCGCTCTGCTCTGCACTGGGGCAGCCTCACCTTGAGTGCCGTTGTCCACAAAAATTGTATTTACTACCCAATGTGCAACAAGCCAATAATTACAGACTTGAGAGAAACATTGATTATTCACTTCAAATTGCACAAGCCTGGGTGGCTGGTGGAATTCCACAAATCAAGCACATGGATCACCAAAGCTTTTTACAATTTATACAATTTAGCAAATAAAGGAATTAGTGTTCATTGGCTAGTAACATAGTTTTCTTATGAATTTATATTCTACTATTGGCTAACAATTCTCTTGCTTCTTATGCTAATTAGTCCACATACCCAGTCTTTCTCTTCTTTTGGGTCGGTGGTCTGTGAGTCAGAGGTTACAGATCTTCCCCTGCCAGAATTACCTTTCACTCAGTTGGAGCTGATGTCAGCACAGTTGCCGAGTTGACTTTATTAGTTTTTCCCTTATCTTGAGAGCTCTACCAGATGTCTTTGTAGGTCATAAATTCCGCATTCTTTTGTGTCCAGTATCAGTTGGCATCCTTTTTCCCAAGCTTTGTTAACCTCCCCCTTGGTCTCAGATCATTGAAGCATGTCAAGCCCTAAACTTTAACAAGGTAATTCTACAAACAAGTATTTGTTCTTCTAGGTATCACAGATATCACTTAGAGCTTGCTTGTTAATTGCTGTTTCACAAGTTAAACTTCCCTTGTTGATTTGACTTGAAAGTATACAAAGATCAAACATGAAATAACATCCTCAAAAAAATTTTGCATAATCCACATTTTACAACAGCCCTGTGTGCAGTTTTGGGCATCACAATTTAAAAATGACATTAAGCTGTTGTAGAGGGTCCAAAGGAGGGCAGGGAGGATAATGAAGGGACTGGAGAGGAAGCTGTACGAGGAGCGGCTGAGGGCACCTTTTCTGTTCAGCTTGGAGGACCCTGAGGGGAGACCTCATTGCAGTTTATCATTTCATCGTAAGGGAAAGTGCAAGGTCATGCACTGATCTCTTCTCTATGGCGTCCAGTGACAGGACTCGAGGGAACGGCCTAAAGTTCTGTCATTAGAGGTTTAAGTTGGATATGAGGAGGAAGTTTTCCAACCAGAGGGTAGTTGGGCACTTGGCAGGGGCTCTCCCGGGAAGTGGTCACAACACCAAGCTAACAAGGGTTGAAGAAGCACTAGCACAATGCACCCAGGCACATGGTGTAACTTTTAAGGCGCCCCGTGCAGGAGCAGGGCGCGATGACCCTTGCGGCACCCTTCCTATTCGGGATATTCCCTCCCTGTCTCCTCACGGCCGCCAGCGGGGCCGGCCCGCACGAAGCCACCTCGGGATCGTTGCTGCGCGTGCGCAGAAGAGCCCCGCCCCTTCTCACCCATTCTCGGCGCTGATTGGTCCGCGGGGCGCGCGCCGCAGCCGGTGCGGGAGCGCCNCGGGCCGGGAGCTGAGGGGGGAGCGGGGCCGGGCCGGGGACGCTTCCTCCCGGGAGGGCGCCTGGAGCGGATCCCGGCCCGTGCCCGCCGTCAGAGCCGCCTTCCCACCGGCCGTGCTGGGACGCGGTTGGTGGCGGGGCCACGGGCCGGGGAGGGCGGTGTGAAATCGCGCGGCTGTAGGTAGGAAGGAGCTGGGGGACCGAGGGAGGGAGACCTGCTCCGCTTTCCTTCGCTTATTCTGCTGGGTTTGGAAGAAGGTCTGAGAAGGGGCTCTGAAAGGTGTTTTTATAGAAAAAGCAAGAGACTCACAGTAGAAAAACAGGCAACCCACAATGTCCTTTCAGCTCTCCTTCAGCCCCACTTTTTAAAATAAAAGTTAAAAGCAAATCCCGTATGTATAAAGGAGAGCTCCTGAGCTTCAGACTTGTTTACTAAGAAAGTTTCTTCTGCCTTCGCAGCCTCGACCTTGGCTTTTCTTCAGTTTCTCCTAATTGTAATGCTGGCAGGAAGGATTCCGTGTGCTAGGTTTAGCACTGGGATGCTTTTTGCAGTCTCCTCAGTTGTTCTGATACATTAATGTGGGGCTTTTGTGTATAAGCTATAATACATGATGTACATTGGTGTTTGTACTAGATAGGTGACCTTTCTATTCTGAGTCATTAAGCTATATCTGTTAGGGTATCTTTACCCCCGGATCGTTTGTGCATCCCGTTCAATATTAGCCACTTGCCTTCTTCCCGCTCCCATTCCGTCATTTATAAGCTCACTTATATGAGCCAGAGTTTGGGCAAAAAAAAAGTTGGTATTGTTGTGAGAGCCTCTATAATACACCTCAGTGGGGAAAAACTTACCGGTTTTGTCTGTGCAGAACATGCGGTTGTATGCATGACAACACTGCTGTGCAGATATATAAAGAGTCCTGTAGCTTAATACCACTGCTTACAGCCTGTAAAACCTGTTGTGGAGTGTCCTGATTTTCTAATTTGTAATCAGATTATGAGCTTCCATTAACTCACTATGATGTGTGAGAATTATGCCTGCTGTGGAGCACTGTGCTCGTATTTCTGTATGAAAAAGACAAAAACTGGGATATAATATTCTTAAGCAAACTGAATCGACAAATCAAGTAGAAAAATTATTTAAAATGTTTATTAATACACCAAAAACTTGATAAAATATCAGCAATAAAAGGGGTAGGTTTTATAAACAACATAGTATTGCTGTAAATTAAAAGGGCATTGGCAAGAATATGTCAGATTTGAAGTACACATGTAAGTTTTGTTGAAGATCTGGGATACAAGTAGTGTAACTTTTTCCCTTTTGTTTTCAAGGCATTCTATAGTACTACTTAAAAGAGCACGTGGAATACACTGTTAAAAGAAGCAGTAAAGCAGCTTGACCTATTACAGAACCATGGTTCGATTAACAATGGACATAATTGCTAAAAATGCCGGTCACAAGAGTCGTAGTGAAGAGGACTTTGGACAATATCTGCAAAAAATAACTCATCTGAATTTGTCAGATAAAAATATAGATTCAATTGTAAGATTTATTTTTTATTATTCCTTTTAAACTGGCTACTCTAATGCTTTGTAGTTACTGTTATGATGAGGTGTTCATTGTTGGAGAGACAAACAAGGAAAGCCGAGTTTTACAACTTAACTCACAGCATAATCTTTTCAATCTATCTGTGATTTATTCCTTAAATTTTAGAGGAAGTCTGAGAAAGGAAAGGAGAGTTCAGGAACAGGAAATAACCCAAGTGAGGTTAACAAATTTGGACTGGTGTAGTGGCTTTTTCAAATTAGCCAGGTTAAAAATGTACTTTTTTTTTTTTTTAAATTGCTCCCTGAGGCTTACTCATTTAAAAAATAATCCATGAGCTTTTCCTTTTCAAAGACTAAACCTGCAAACTTAACCCAGTCCTCCTTCCTCTGAGTTTAATAATAGGAAATGTATACAGGTTTCAATAAGTTCTGAGTTAATTCAGATCCCCTCAAGATACTGAGTTAATTTTGAAACTGCTGAGCCCTGAACAACTGCATTGTTGAACGTGGTGAATTTCTGCTGTAAAAGCATGATTTCAGTCAAGAAGAAATCACTTGTTCTGTGTGAACAGATCTCTGCCAGCAAATGGGTTTATTCAGCCCACTCCTAGGAACGTACGCAGCCACAGCAAGTCCCTGACTGGCTCAGTCCATTTGATGAGGTCTGGTTCATCAGCTGCCACAGCAAACTTTTACAGAAACCTTCATGAGGAGTGGCCTTTTGGTTGTTTCATAAGAATATGTTCAAAGAAACTCAACATTTGAGTGTAAACTTGAGTTCAGAAATATATTAAAATAGATTGAAGTGCAAGGTTTTGTATGAACCAATAATTCTTTGCCAAGAACTGGTTTCCAGTTATATCAGTGGAGTTTAATGGAGACAACTACACTAAAAACTGCTTTTCTGAAATCCATCTGATGAAGACAGGGAAGGGAATGAAGTCACACTGGATGTGGTGTATTTGCTGGTGATGCCTGTAGTCCTCAGATTCTGTACGGCAAAATAGCAATGACAGATTTCAGTCTTTAATCTGTAGATAAGTGACAGTATATAATAACTCTGCTTTTCTAGAAAAAACAGTTTTAAGAAATGTTTGCTAAAGGTGAAAATTTATAAATCATGCATCAGAACTTAAATATAAGAACAATCAATAGCTTCCAGAAGCAGGCAGTGAGTGAACGTTATGTTCACTCATATGTTCACTCACCCAACATGTTATTGTTTATTTCAGGGTGACCTCTCTTTCTGTAAAAATCTGAGAGTTCTATATTTATATGATAACCAAATCAACCAAATCCAGAACTTGAACTTTGCTTCAAATATAACGCACCTTTACCTTCAGAACAATCGTATTTCAAGTATAGAAAATCTCTCATCGCTGAAAAAACTTGAAAAACTGTAAGTTGAAAATCATGTATTGATTTTACCAGTAAAAAGAATAGTTGTGACACTTAAGAAATTTTTTTAAATTATGTAGCCATTAAGGTCCTTTCAGCTCTTAGAATTTGCTTTTCAAATAGAAGTAATTGCTTATTATTTATGATGAGATGCTCTGTGATAAAAGTAATGACATATCTTCTTGACATATATATTTGCATTTAAATTATTTTATTTTATTCAGTCTAATAATAATAATATCAGTAGATAAAACTGCAAAAAAACCTGCTTGAATCTGGTAAGTGTATATTCTACTTGTATGCTAAGTTATTTGCTTTTTGTAACATAATTTCCAAGTATTATTCAATAATGCTTGAAAAATATTTTTCTTTATATATTGAAGCCTTGTGTTTGCTCTTACTTTCAAAGGATATTAAATCGATTTTGTGTTCAATTCTGTAGGTATTTAGGAGGCAACTATATCACTGTAGTAGAGGGTTTGGATAAAGTAGGAGAACTAAGGGAGCTACATATTGAAAGTCAGCATCTCCCTCTTGGTGAAAAGCTTCTGTTTGATCCAGTATCTCTTAACTCCCTGGCAGTAAGTACATTTTGAGAATTTCAATGAGCCAATTATCAGGAGATCAGTATTTTTAGGAGAAACGATTAGGAGTTGATCACTGTGTTTTCCTCCTTTGCCAATTGGTGGCATTATTTCAAATTCTACCAAGAGACTCCCACCCTAATTCTCTTATAAGGAGTCCAGCAAATTCTACTTCATCTTTTTTTCATTATGAAGGATGAAAATGAGAATAAAGAGAGAGAGGAATTAAGGAGGTGTATGGATGCCCTATACCAACAGAATGTGAATAAACTGAAAAAGGGGTTGGAATTTATCACTCTTAGTTTAATTAGTCTGTTTCATTTCTAGTGAATTAGTTTGTTGATATTTCAGTGATTTGATTGGTGTAGTTGTTTATTTATTGCCTTTTGTATTTCTGCAGAAAAATGGAATGGGAAAAAAAATGCACAAACAGCTTTTTTCCCCTAGATATTAAGAACAACACAGTAAAAAGCATTCAATTTTAGGTCTTCAGTTCTTCTATGTTGTGTTATGTCAAGAGTTCAGGAAATCTTTTTGAAGTTGTCTTTCAACATGCTAATTGCTCAGAAAACATAAAACATATTGTTGAAGAGGTTAAAAAGTGGGCTTTATTTGCTAATGGATGTAGTACTGTACTATAAAAATTTCTATTGCTGTATCTCCCTCCCATAGTGTAGTCAGGGCTTGATGAGCCTTTTTTTGTGAAGATGAAAAACTCAGTAAAAAGTGAGTTCTTTTGTTCACATGTTTATCATAAATATTTGACCTAGCTCTATTTTTTTCTTGTTTTGAGATTATGTAATCCAAGACATGTATTGCTGTTTTTCTTTAATAGAAATGAGTCATTACTGTGAGGGCATTTGTTCTTTGTTCTTTCTATATTGGAGAAATTATCAAAGTAAAGGAAAGTTTTATAGCTGTAATCTTCCCAGGATAATAATGTATAATAAACTCATCCATGTTTTTCAGCAGCCTGGCTTAAATTTTGTTCTTTGTGGCTTTTATCTAAGGCCTTTTGATGAGGGGTTTGTTTTGTTTTCTA
>WAAG01091235.1:4776-18306 GCA_013390105.1 Tichodroma muraria
GGCGGCATGGCCGCGTCCTGCGGGGCTGCGGGACCGGCGGCGCGGGGAGGTGAGTGCGCTGCGGGAGGCTGGGGGGTCTCACACTGCGCTCCCCCACACCCTTCCGTTCCGCGATCCTGCTTGGATGGTGGGACGGGGCTGGCGCAGCCGTCCCTAGGATGGGGAGCGGCGGACACGTGTGGGGCAGCCGGGAGCGCCCGGGCCCGGCGCGGTGGGGCTCGCTTGTCGCCCATCGGAGCGGGGTTCCGCGGAGATCCGCGGACAGCGCCGTCCCCTCCTCCCGCTGGTTACGGTGATGTGAGTCGCTCTGGTCCTACCGATGCTAGTCCTTCCGCGTTTGGCACACGGAACTGTGGGACAGGGAGACTTTCCAACAGCGAGTCGAGGTGGAGAGCGAGTTGATTCCGGCAGCGCGCCAGAGCGGTGGGACGTGGAGCTGATTGTCCGGGGAGCATTTTGGCTTCTCACTTGGATCCGTTTGTCAACACACATATTCACAGAGATAGTGCAAAGCAGGCGGCGCACAGTGAGGAGCGCAAATGGACCGTGGGGTGTTACTGCAGGGGTAAGCCTGGTATCGTAAGCAGGAAGAGCGGCAGGGGTTGTTGTCCTTGTCGAGAAGTCTGTATGTCTTGCACTCTCCTGGAAGGAGCTTAGCTAGAGCTCACCGTAGATAAACTGCAAGAAATCCTCCGGCTACATTGGTCCTTTTAAGAGAAACCTGTGTGTTTTGAGGCAGGAACTATCGCCTGTGTTATATTTTCTGGTCTTGTGGGAAGGCAGAGACAGAAAAAAAAGGAAGAAAACAGGTGATAATGATCCTGCTTTACAGGCCTTACCAGGTACAAGTTGTCTCTTAAATGAGTATGTCTGTTTTTAGAAAAGTGTTCTCCAATTAAATCATTATTCTGAGATGATATCTAGAGATTTTATAGGTTTATTTGGTTTGATCTGAAAAAAAAAATAGTTTAATGTTTTCACATTTAAGAAAAGGGAGTAACTTTCAGTTCAGGTTGGCTTTTAACTTCTGTCAAGTCATTAATAGTGTAAAGGACACAAAGAAAGGAAGTCGTGCAAGCAGGCAGTTTCAAACCTAGAGTTAGAGCACTTTTGTGTTTGGGCCTTTGATAGTGAGTGGTCTTTTAAGTGACATTTGTGTTGTTTGTCTAGTATGCGCCCTTATTCTATTCATGAAAGTAATAGCAATTTATGCTAGTAGTTAAAGCAGTACTCTTGTCTTATTTCTATGTTGCAGTATGTTGGCATGAACCTCACACATGAAAAGCCAGACCCTTTTAGAGCATTTCCACACTGGTGTAATTGCAGCCGGAGGCAAAGCTGTGCTGTTTTAACTGTTGGAAAGAGCATGTGCCTGAGTCTGTGCAACTCTTCTGGGTATACCCATAGGTCTGTGGACTACTAGAGATGATGAGGTTACCCTGAGGTTTTTTCAGATAACTCTTATAAAGGCATTGGCACCAGTTCAAAGAAAAAAAGGAAATTTTTGAGGAAAATTGAAATTCAGAGGCCTATGCTATTTTACTGAGCACAAACGCTCACTGAAATGACTAGTGGACTTTCTCTGTCTTTGCTCCCAAACTCACTTTGCTTCCCCTGGCAGATCATTTGGGGTCTCTAGGTAATGAAATGTGTAAAAATCACTGCTGAGAATCAAAATAATAGATGTCAGGCTAAATTGACTTTAATGTCATCCTATAGACTTCCATGTACATCCAGACACTCATCTCCCCATAAGACAGGTCTGCCAGAATGCTGGCTGGGAGTCATAAAATTTTGCCCCGGCCTTGTAACTGCTGTCTCTCATGCTAATCGTGACTGACTTCAGCATTAACAGTCTTCTCTTGGACAAAGGCAAGAGTGCTCAATAGCTCAAACAGCCTTTTCAAAATTATTTGTTTAGAACACAGTTACTTAGGGTCAAGAGATCTTAGGAGTGTAAATCACATTGTCTGTGGGCAAAGAAGTACCCCACCCTAATATTTATTATTTCTCTGCTTCTGAACAAAATCCTTATTCATTCAGAGGTTTAATTTCTACAAAGCTATTCTCTCTAGCAACATCTTGTACTTGCATGTGCACCTGAGGTGTGTCACTTACTTGGAGGCAGTATATAGGAACATTAAATATTAAAAATATTATTAAATATAAATAATACTATTTCCTGGTTTGCTGATTGTATTTGCAGGAAAGCCTGTGTTTTTATATTCTAATCCAGGACAGTGTTGCTTTCTAGTTAGTTCCTTCCAGTAGCCTTCACCAAGTGGCTTTTAAGAAATATATCACTGTCCACAGTACAGTTTGCTCAATCTGCATTAATTATGCTACATGTCAACACTTCTTACAGTTTCTGTTGAAGGATTTTAAAGTGAGTATTTTCTCTGGAAGTGTGTCTTTCGTTGTTTCATCAGCAGTCTGACAGTTATGGTTTCCTACTTCAGGTCTTCTGGTGCTCAAGTGCTTTTTGAACACATGCTGCTGGGGTGCACCATGTCCAAGCACAACATCTTACTCTCATTCCTTCCACGTCTCTCTCTTGTACCCCATGTTTTAAGAATATTCAGCTTACTCTGGAAAACAAAAGTTTGACTGGTTTTGTGCACGTCTGCTTTTTTTTTTTGTTCTACCTAGAGGATACTCCAGTGAAAGCTGGTTTGTTCCTGATAGTACAGCCATTACTTCTTTTGCTCAACTTTTAAGTTCTGTTAAGGATGCTGCTAGAGCTGCTCAACACAGTGGACTTTGGGATGCAGGATTTTCTCTTTCCTGGTCACTGAAAGGCAGTCCCATGTACTCTCAACCCAAAAGATTTCTCCATATGGGTTAACGGATTCATTTCTCCTTAGATTCGCAAGCACTCCCATGTTCACAGGCAGCTTCGTGTATTGGTGTGGATTCTTAACTCTCTTTTAAATCCATTTCTGGACCTTGGGCCACTTACCCAGCCACTGGCTCAGACTGTAAGGGTGAGGAATGGAAAAGTGTTTCTTAAATTACGTCTCCAGATTACCAGTAACTCCTGACAACTGCATTGTAGTGACATAGTCCTTCACATTTGCTACTCCAGGCTGCATTAGAGGGTACAGTGCTGTGGGACGCCTTAGGCAGCACTGGTGTATGCATCAGGGTAGCCCTGCTGAAGGACTGATTTAAGGGATTCCCCAGCAGTAGCCCCTGGGAAAGAGAGGGAAACCTCTTATTCCTTTTCTAATTTCCTTTCCTTGGGTGATCCAGGCAGTGAGGGAAATGGCAACAGCAGCAATATATGTAACTGTGCTCTGCCTTGAAGCTAGTTCTCAAGATGTGGAGGGTAAAGGAGGATGGTACTTTTGAGTCCCATTTGGGGTGGCAAAGACTGATCAGGACTGAAGTGCACTAGTGAAAATGCTAGGCACCCTCACTATCTGCTTTAGAAGGACAGATGCATTTGTAGATCCCTTGAACATCACCATGTCTTGTCAACCTCTCTGAATACTGTGCTTGGGTCCCCTTAGTCTGCATGGAGGTTTCCTCCTTTTTGCTAGCGACTTGGTGTTGGCTGTCAAAATGGGTACACACATTGGCCCTTGTCTCACATGTACCCCACAGTCATGGATCTCTCAAATATTAGAATAATGTCCTAGTTTGTTGGCTGAACTTTGTCTCCAGGTGCCCACTGTGCCCCCAGCTAGACCCTGGGCTCCTTGCATATCCTCTGACTGAGACCTTGCATCTTCCCAGACAGGTCTTCTACTCACTGGCTACTGCAGTTTGTACATTGCTACCAAATTACACATAGATATGGTGTCGTCCCTCTGGATGGTGGTTCCTGGACCTGCAGAACTTGAGAGCTGCAACATCTTCTGCAGTTCTGGCACTTAGACTTTGCAGCAGTATCACACATAGAACAGAGGGTGAATTACACAAAAAAGTAGTTGAGGATTTAGTAAGAAGGAAGTGTTCAGGTGCAGGGTTTGATCAGAGAAGCTTACCCATTGTTTAAATACAACCTACCCTTTTTATGCATTTCTCCACTCCCCATCACTGTTGCCTGGTGCTTGTCCCCGTGCCCCTTCCCTTTCTCTGTCCCCTCTGCTGAATTCCTCATAAAGTATACAAAATCCCACTATCACCTTCTGATCCTATCCACAAACACCCTCAAAAATACCAAAATACATATGATAATCACATTTCCCTTTTCTTATCAGTGACAAAAGTTCATCTTGACCCTGTTCAAGTATGAGTGAGTAGTTCCTTTAGTGCCATTAGTTCCCATATTGGCAGGGACAACCTACTGTCCTCTGTTTTCACCTGCTCATTACTGTGTATAATCTGCTTTCCTGTTATTTGTTGTTTCTTTTATACTGAATAGTCCTTAATCAAATGACTGTTGGACTAGGTGTCCTCCCAGCCCCTGTTTCCTTATACTACCACTCCTATTCAGATCAGACTGAATGCTTTCCCTCCTTCCTTTCTAAAATATCCACAGCATGTGTGGTGCTGAATGGGGAGCTGCTGGCTGCTCATGTCTGTGGGTGAAAACTCCAGCAAGGTGACATAGCAGCCATTGCCCCAAGCGCACAGCTGCCTCTTCTTGTCTCTTCATTCACAAGAGATCCTCAGATCTCGGTCTGATGAGCAGCCCACGTGTATCTGCCCATTTCTGTTTCAGGGATTTAGAGGCTGATATGCTCTCAGGACCCTTCCTTAAAATCCCCCACCGGTTCCAAATGATCACACATGTGGTTGCATCATCAGTTGTTTTCCCTCAGGGCACTTTCAAGCATCCAGAATACCACTGGTGATCTGTTTCTCTGGTTAAATCTTTGTGTGCAGTGGAGGATTTCAAAACCCGAGGCTTCCACCATCCTACAGATTTTGGACAGAGAGTGAAGAGATTCCTTTTACTAGTAGGCATTATAAGCTCTTTAAAGGATGCAGATTAATCATTGTGAACTGAACAATTAGCAATGGAACCTGGAGGACAGGTTCACTAATTAATTCTGGAAGTGCAACACAATTTATTTTAATATGATTACCAGAATGGATGTCCTAAAGCAGTATTATTTAAAAATGTTTTGAGGGCCTTTTTTGTGATTTTTTAATTAAAAATTCAATCTCAAAGTAATTTTAGACTTTTACCCGATAAGCAAGTGGATATTCTGGAGGACTGGAAGTTACTAAATTATTGTTGTAAAATCACCTTTTATGTGCTTCTCTGTTTGAAAATTAAAAAGGCAGAATCCTTTCATGTAACTGTTGCAGTAATATTTTAGTGTTTGTAGCCTTCACATCACATTTCTTAATTAACAATAGGAGAATATACAAGTGAAACTAAATATTTCATTAAACAGGTCATAATGGCTTAATAAAATAAGTGACAGATTGTATTAGTTGGTAATAGAGATCTGAAGTGCCCATGATTCCTGCCATAATTTTACAAATAATTGCGTTGCAAATGTGCAGTGTATTTTGTCTGAAAACAAAGGGCATGCCCACACCTCAGCATGCGTAATTTCTGTTAGCACAAGGCATAGGATACGTTGTATTCCCAAAAAATACCCAATAAAGCCTTGCTATTTAGTTTTCTCTGAATTCAGAAAACTTTCATAGCTTAAATGCAAAGATGGGTCGCCTTTATCGTATTTCATTCTAGTTGTCTAAGCCAATTCTTTGCCTGCTCTGTAGCAAGTAAAGGCTTTGATACTTGAACAAACTACCTAGTATCAGCTCCTCTGTACTCTAACCAGAGCTCATTTAGAAGTGAGCTGCTTCAGACTGCCTGGTGAGCAGGTACACTGCTTAAACATGGTAACTTGTGTGCATGTTAAAGCCTTCAAGTTCTTTGAAACCTCTGCTCAGTCTTTCTGCTACCTGCAGTGGACCAAGAGTGTGCGGGTACCCCCGGGCAGGTGCTGTCGGGGTCCCCGCCTTCCCGAGAGTGTCTCCCTCTAGGTGGCAGCGACAGGTCCCTCAGCCCACCAGACGCCCGAGCCCGGGTGGAGTAATATCAGCCTCACCAGATAGCGAGAGGACTCTTCGCTTGGAGGGTCCAACTGGGGTTATTGTAGGGGAGAAGGGGAAGGTTCGGGACGGGAAGGACAACTACAGCTGAAGGGGTCCTGGGGAGAAGAGCAAAAGTTAGGAGGGGGGGGTTAGGGTATATAACAGTGGGGCAACAGGAGGGTCTAAGGCACAAGGGTCCAATCAGGGAAGGTGGTGTAGAGGAATAATGGAGGAACAGTGGGGGTGTGGAACAAAGGGAGACAACCAACGGGGAAGCTGGGGGTACAGAACTTTCGGGAATAAGGGAAGGAACTTCAGATGAGAGACAGCAGCTCCGTGGACAAGGACACTGAGGGGAGTGACTAAATCAGAGATCCCTCCCAAGGCATTTCTGCCTTGTCACAGGTGCCACTGTCTCCCACAAGAGTGAATGGTGTTTTATCAGTCCTCAGACTGATGAAGACCTTTAAACTGTTTCTGTATTGGCAAATACCTGATTCTTACCCAGGAAAGCTTTCTCATCACTTGAACAAATAATAGATATGGACATGCTTTATTTAGATGTAGAGGTATAGGCTAGAGAGGTACTTCAAGTGTTTTGAATGTTCTGAGTGCAACACAGATGCCAGGATAATTTGTTATGCCTATTGAAACACCTTGTTCACTGCTTTGTTTTAACTGAGGAGTGCTGGTTTTTGGGAAGAGCACCGAAGTTGTAGAATCTTGTCGCAATGATGACTGTCACAGGGTGTGCCTGTCATATAAATAGGTCTTAGAGTTCACCCTTTGAGACTTTAGCCAGCTTTCTTGGTAAAGGGATGTAGGGTTTAAACTAGCATATGGTGTATATGAACAGTAGGAAAGGAAGAAAAACACTACAATATTAAGAAATTAAAAGCATTAAGTATTTTAACTTCAGTATAGGTTAAATTTGTCTATCCAAGCAGCCTTCATAACCTTTCCCAGCTCTGTATGCTTCCTTCCACCATGTCCTGTCTTGAAACCTCTGCTAGAACTCTGCAATTTTGAGTGACTGTTTATATCTTAAAATTGCAGTTGTTCCCAGTCTCTCTCTGAGATTTTTGCTTCACATTCTCAAGCACAAACTCCCAGCAGGCTGAAACCGGCAGAAAAGCCTGAAAGCATTTGAATGTCTGTGGGCTTTTTAAAGTAGCTTTAAATATTGCATCAATAAAAGCCTCACACAATGCAGGAGAGAATATGACATTCAAGAAGCGGGAGGAAAAAATGTGGTGAGTTTTGTACAACTTTAAAGCAGGTCTGTGCCTCTGAAGAGCTGGGCACATCATCCTGACCAGTGTCTCACTGAAATCGGGGAAATGTGTTTGTAAGAGTCTGGGTTCTTAGCAGTGCTGTCTACAGTACTTAATTACAGTCACTTGAATGGGAAAGACCCTGATTCAATGACCTGATAATTGTTATATTAAATGACGTATTAATCAGTACCACTGTAACCACATAACCAGACTGAAATTGTGCTGTGGCACCCCTGCCTATGGCCAGGGACAGGTTGGAATGAGGTGTTCTTTTAGGTCCCCTTCCAACCCAGACCATAGCAATACATGGTAGCTTTTAATGTTTCCATAGGAAATGTTATAGTTGCAATATCCGATCATTGATCCCAAGACCTGATTTTCCAGCAACTGTTTCCATCATCACTGCTTGTCTGCCATTCTGTCCTGATATTCTGCTATAGAAGACCTTTAAGTTAGAAATTGTAGTAGGTCTTTTGTTAGTAGCTTCAGGTGGT
This sequence comes from Tichodroma muraria, assembly GCA_013390105.1. Lineage (NCBI taxonomy): Eukaryota > Metazoa > Chordata > Aves > Passeriformes > Sittidae > Tichodroma > Tichodroma muraria. The sequence continues at coordinate 12,551 of WAAG01091235.1, forward strand.
CCACAGACACCTGTCTGTTCTTTGAATAATACATTTCAATTGTGTTTCTTGAAACTTTCCTTTTGATTTTTTTGCCTCTTGTTTTCACTGGACCATGTCTTCCAATTGGTCCTTTTTTAAAAAATGTTGTGTATTTTTCTCTGACTTTTATGACTCACAGGCAGTGACCAGTGTGAAATGGCTCAGCTGTTTCTGTTTGATTCTTGCTCGCTGGGATGTCATCCTCTCGTTTGTCTTCAGAGACCGTGTACCCAAGGAGTAGCTACTTGCCCTGTGTAGTTGTAGCAGGTTAAACACCTTCTATTTGTCTCTGGTATAGAAGCTCTATAACTTGACGTGCCATCTGTTTCAACCTCATGATTTTTGGTGTATGTTGTGTTCACTGGAACAAATAATAAGGCGCCGTAGATAAAGGTGCCACAGTCCCTGCAACTATGCTGCACGGTTTGGCATTTCTGCTTTGGATTGCATCAAGTGAGTGTTCCCACTCCAAACAGCCCCTTGGTTTAGAACCAGGCATTTTTGTGTAAGAATTGGGATGCATTTTTTGTGTACCTGGGCTCCAAACAAATCCTGCTTACATGCTCCAAAACTGATCTCTAAACTCAGCCAGTGCACAAAGCAGCTGGAGAGTGATCAGGGACTGCAAGACTCCTGTGTGGGTCACACCTGTGCTGAGATGCAAGAGGAGAGACAGGGCTGCTGGGCAGCCTAGGGGAGCTTGGCACAGCACCCTTCCATCCAGAACCTCACGCCAAGTTCATGGCATGTGCCCCAGTGTAGGACTGTGAGTCTCATGGTGGAAGCGCACAAGGCTCACCATATAAAAACAGCAATGGTTATGAAACAAATATGTGCAGTTCTAAGTGATACTGCTGTCAGAGGAGCATTTCGCTAGCGTTTGTCTTGACCAGAGTGCCAGCACCGAATTTTATTATGACTCCATAACACATGAATAAATGAGGTAGAGCTTTTTCTCTAAAGACCGGTATGTAAAAAAAAACAAAAACATCCTGCTGAAGGTTTTAATTTGATTTTGTCTTATATGGAATGAAAACATGCAGTCTGTGTTATTACTGTACTAATTTAATGTTCAGAAGCCTGCATGTATTTATACAGTTAGCAAAATGTTGTCTGAAAAATATAAACAACTTTTACAACTAATTCAAACATTCTAATTCTGTTTCTTGATGAAATTAATTTCAATTATTGTATCATCCATGTCCACGAGCTACGTTGGCAGTATCAGTTAGTAAGCATATATCATACTTAGGAAGTCAAGATCTGTGTTACATGTTTAATGAATGCACGGGGGACAGTATCACAAAAATATTTATTTCAAACTCTGGTACAAAGTAAGAATACACTCACAGAAATTTTATATGGCCTGCTGTGAGATGTCCTTGGGTTCTGTAAGACATAATTGTTTGAGCCCTGTCTTAAAAATACTTTCTTCTTAAAATAATTTTCCTCTCAAAAAAATTTATGTGTAAAGAGTATAAATAGTGGATTATTTGAAGTACAGTCAAAGCTTTGTTTTCCTAAATCACTATATCAGTTAGGCTGAACTATGTTGATTCACATCACTGCACACTATAATGAACTTTCCTTTTGAGCCACTGTTTTTCCCAGTTTGAATACCAGTTTTGGAGGTTTGATTCTAAAAGTAGAAACAACTTATTTTGCTCCTCTCCATCTGGAAAAGCTCCAGTTCACTGAGAAAGCAACAACAGACCACAGAGATTCTAACATCACAGGACCTTTTCCTCATACGGATTCTTTGTTAAGTACAAAATTCACTTAATTCAGCCTTGAATTAAGTGAATTAAGCCTTGAAGGCTCTCTGTGTGTCAGGAAGCTCAATCAGAATATCTGAGAGAGATTTCAGCCTGTTCTGTCAGTATGACACCCACATACACAAGGATGCCAGAAATGAGACCTCTCAGGATGCATTTTGAGGTTAGTTCTAATTTATGAGTCTGAGAAAAATAAAGTGATATTTAAAATAAAAACTTCACACTATTTGTAGTTGTTTTTTCACATAGTTGCCTTTTTCAAGGAAAGTCTACTAGTGGAAAAGTTGTGAATCCTGCAATGCAAATGTTTGAGTTAGAAGCACGCTAGAAATTCCCATCATAATGATGTGGGGATGTCTTACAGGAACTGCTAAAGCTGGCTTTATGTTTTTAAGGCAAATCACACAGCCTTTCCTTTAGTTACAGAGTGTAAAGCAATTGTTTCAAAAGACCACAAGGCAATTCTTTTACCATCAAGAGGATAGACGTGCTTGGAAACTGAATTCTGTTAGAGGAAAAGAACATGTGACAAGAAAAGGAAAATCCTTGTAATAAAGCAATTGATCACTACTAAATAATCATGATAAGAAGTAGAGAGTAAAGTAATTAACCTGCTTCACATAGCAATGCTGGCATAGAAGTTATTAGGCTCAGTACAGTATTTGTTAAAGGCACTGCAAAGATAAATTATAGCAATGAAGTATTACTATTCATATTAAACACTTTGTTAAGACCCCTCCTTTCTGGGAGATCTAAGGTCACAGACACAGTAAATGTAAAGTAAGACATGCCTTTTTCTAGCTTGCTGCTCTTTGCAGAGGGTTAAGCAGAACAGTGGCAGTGGTAGCATACACAAATACTGCATTTGCATATACTTTTTTTTACTTGTGATGCCTTCCAGTATGTATTTTGAAATGTTTTTAAGTGATAGTCTAGATCACCTTGACACAAAATTATACTTTATTATTATTATTTTCACCAGGAGTTTTCATATGAAAATAGCAGAAATTCAGTTTTAATACCTTAAATGTAAACAGCATTGTTTATGCTTTATTATGATGTCTTTGGCATGCCTTTGTACTAAATAGCAAGTTTAACAGAAAAAAGCTGCTAATTTTTGTTACATTGATGTAGGTGATAAGTGCAAAAGAAGAACCTGGATGGTCACTTTTGTTCTTCCATTTCAAATTCTTCTGTTGGATATTTTCTTCCTCTTTTTTGTAACTCAACATTCTGAGTTTCAGGTTACATGATTCCTTTGCTAATCTTTCCAGTTAATAGTCTATGGTTTAATCATTGCTTCTAATCCCTTATTTTAGTATATAATATGGATCTCAGCTCTCCATGTCTACAAGTCATGTGATCACACTAAAAAAGGAAATTGTTTAACAGTAGTCATAAAAAATCAGAGAAGCTCTAAAAAGTACAATAAAATTATTATTCAGTATATAATTCTGAAGCATATAAATATTGTTTCATGTTTGTGACCAAAATAGCAAACTGAATTCAGTTACAGTAATGTCTGTGTCATTTACCCAGGAATGAGGCATTATATGGCTCTGAGCTTGCAGTAAAACGTGCTGTAGTGTGTTAAATATTTATAAATTGCATATTAGTGTCAGCACTTAAATATTGTTATGAATACTTATTAGGGTCACTTTCATTTGTGTGTGTGTGGGCATGTGTGTCCCTCTGTGGGAGAACAGTAGGTTTGCTCTGGTCTTTACAGATGTGAGGGTTTGTCTGGGCTCCAGCAGAAAGACAGCAACATGTATCTGCTGCTGATCTGGGCAATAATGTAGTCTATTATTTAAACATGATCTTATTGGCAAGCACATTGGTTTTGTTTTATTAAAATTCCTACACTTCACATTTTTATTAATCACTTTCCCAGTCCTATTCAGTTGTGTTCTGATGCCTGTGCTGTGGTACCCATAGCAACACTTGTTAATGCTAATGAAACTGCAACATCCTAAGCTCCCCGACAGAGCAGCCCTGTTAAATATGGCTATTAAGCACAGTTGTATTTCTGTTCCAGCTCCCAGCAGACACCTGCTCTATAGAAACTCTGTTCTGAGTTATTAGGATTCAGTAACTTACGGCTTTTCTTAAAGCTGTCAGTTAACTGGAATAAAATTCTCATATTCCTAGACAGCAAATGCTGCAGAATATGTACAGTTTCTGTAAAACTGACGAGCTTTAGCTGTAGGATTAAGTCTTCTTTTGAAGTGCTCATTTGCATTCAATGAAAAGACAGGCAGGGCTGAGACTGATTGATCTTGGGGGAAGCTACAGGATGCGTTGTCTCCTAGAGCACATGGACATTTTAACTAAATATCATTCATAGTGTGTTAACAAGCAGAAGTAATAGCTAAATAATTCCTCACGAACTCAGACTTAATTCAACTTAATAGAAGTACTTGAGGCTTTAATATATCGAGGTAGGAGATGATTATGTACATTGATTCTTCTTTCACTAGGAAACATATTTGCATCTAGTATTGGTGAGGACCATGACAGGGTGTTTTATTTTCATTATTCTGAGTTTTGGCTTTGAATGCTGTTTATTTGGCAAGTCATTAGTCATCCATCTTTTGTGCTCTGGAAAACAAAGGAAAAATCCTGTAATCAGTACAAAATTGCTTCCAAGAATATGGCCACAAATTAGGGAATGCTGCTGTGCCAACAAATAGATGCTGCAGTGCCAAGGCTGCAAAGCGGGGAAGCTGTCTTGTATGTATTTCGAGTGTCAAGCTGATCCTTCTCGATACTCTTTCACCATCTCAAAAACAGTTGATTCCAAGACAAAGCTTTAGAACTGCTCATTTCTTAAAGAGTTTTAAATGCAGCACTCTTTTGTGCAGAACTGCCTATAGGAATACAGGTTGGTTCCCCAATGTACTCTCTGTAGAGGTTTGCTCGTTTCGGCAACTAAATGGTTTTGCCGTGTAATCAGTGAGAACTTGGGGGAGGGTGCTCAGCTTTTTTGTTTTCCATTCAGCATCTCTTGGGCTGCTAGTGAGGAGTGCCAGGTTTGCTAGGTGTCTTTTGTTTTCCTGTCATTCTTTCTTTCCTTTGTTCTTTGCATGTCTAAAAACCTGTCTTTTGCTCGTTATTTGGACTCCTGTATTCACCAGTATGTCTTTGTTGTGTTCATTTTTGTTTTAGGATCATTTCAAGTTCTTGTGCTAATCTCCTCATAATATTAACCAGCTGTATTAATGAGATAATAAACCAGATTTGTTGGTAATGAATTGATCCATTCAACTATTGAATTTAATTAGAAAGACATTTAACATTCCAGCAGATGTTCTTATTTTGTTTCATTATCCTTGTGTCACCAACAGTGGGATATTTACATCCTAAAGTCGTCAGCCTAAGGCCTTGTTTCTGTGCCATAGACTACAAAAAACGACATAAAAACATGGGGACATGTTTTGAATATAAATGACATAAAAACATGACATAGGGAAACCCATAATTATGTCTTAAGCAAATTTGTATGAATACCTATTTCATCTTTTCAATTCTCAGTCTTTGCAATGCCTTGAATTTTCAAAGTATTATTCATTTAATAATAAATCAATTAATCTGTTTTAAAATAGTTGGATTTCTTCTTCCCTAGTAAAAACACTTGTCTTTGGACTTACCTCCTGTGGTGGTTTAACCTGATTGGCCAATGTGTAATATTGACACTCGATTAAGCCAATGAAAGACATGGGTACGCCTTTGTGAATACACATTTTAAATGAGAACCGAGGAAAATTCCTTCTTCTGGTTTCCGGTGGGAGAAGAGTAGCACGCGGGCCTGGCGGGCTCTCCCGGGCTGGGCCGGGCTGGGCTGGGCTTTGTCTCGGCTGCAGCCCTGACCGGGTCCGGGCCGGCGAGAAGGGCGGAGGCCGCAGGGCCCTGGGAGCAGCCGGGCCAGACCGGACCCGGCTCCACCGAGCCATGCGGCCT
>WAAG01091236.1:4702-14833 GCA_013390105.1 Tichodroma muraria
TGTCCCTCAAACCCAAATGACTTTAAGTTACTGCCTGGATTCCCCAGGAATTGCAGCTTTTATTACCCCAGATAAGTACCCTTTTAAATATTCTGTACTATCTAACTGCAAAGAACATAATAACTAGTGGCTTTAATTCCCTAATTATGCATTAATAAGAGACAAATTATTTCACAATGTTCCTGCTGGAATAGAGAGAAAATATTGCTAAACATCCCTTGGTACACTTTAAAATACAATATGTCATCAGGATGAACTTTTATGATGTGTTGCATAATATTTTTAACTTCTTAATATAATTCCAGTTCATACTTTACATATATATTTGACAATGTTTTTGCTGTTGCTCAGACACTAAGCTGTTTTTTGACATTCATTAAAATAATTCTGAAAATACTTGCAGAGTTTGAATACTTAAAATTATCCAGCTGCATTGCACTACTTCTTTGAAAAAATTAATTTAACCACACAGCTTCTCAATAAAATGCCCCCATATAGGACAGGAGTTTTTTAATTCCTTCACACACCCACTGATACAAAAACAATGATTATGGCTTTTTATGTAATTGGCTTCTTGCTTCAGAGCTTGAAGCACCTCTGATTCTGAGTAACTGCAGTTTCATATAATTATTCTTCTAATTCTTCAGGATCCCTACCACGCCCCATCGAAACATTTGCCTGTCTCTGCTGCTTCTCATGATGATGAGTGAAACACAAGAATAGATCTTTTTCTTTTGTATTTCAGTCTACACACCAGACTTGCTCCATCTGTGCAGCTAGAAGACCATTACTAATTAATTAATGACAAGGATGCACAGTGAGACCAGGCTCTTTATCACATGTAGCACATCCATGGACAGCAAGGGTCAGTCTCACACTGCACGTGCTGTCACTGACACTGCAGACATTGGTCCTGATGCCTGTGCTCCTGGGGCAGTTGTGACCAGGAACCGGAGACGTTTTATGGCTTTGCAACTTAAGATGGCTCAGAATGATACCTGCTTCTGCACGAGGCAGCCTTTATCAAGTGATTTATTTTTTTTACCCTGGAGTTCAGCCAACCATCTCTGGTTATTCCAACATCACACCACTGTACTGCCAATTGCTAATTGTCCAAGACTGAAAACAGCATTTTGTTGAGGGAAGCTGCATCTTGAGAAGGATTAAAAGAAAAGACTGCTCAACTCCAACCTCTTTTGGGGAGCCTTTATTTCCTGGTTGTAAAGTTGTCATAAAATTTTAGAAATTCCTGCTTCAGCCTTTTCATATTTGACACTGTGAGGTTTAAATCATTAAAAGATGTTTCACAGTAGTAATTTTGACAGGGTAATGCAAATGAAACAAGAAGTTCCTCTTTCTAGAAAAAAATTAAAAATGTTCAGGAATGCACATAAATTGTAATGTTGGAAAATAAGGTCATGGCATTTAACAACAAAAAAATCAGTAGCTCTATCTAGCTATCCACCTTATTTACAATAACATAAGAAAAAAATGGTAGCTCTTACAGTGAATTTACATTTCAAGAAATACAAATACGCCAAGCCCTTCACCACAGCCAGGAGAGTGAGAGTAAATGAAGGAGCAAGGAGCCACCAATTTTCAATGTCTTGGCTGGAAATACAGAAATGTTCTTATAGCATCTGAGCCTCGAACAGATGTATCTGTCAGAATTCTGTAATTGCTTCAATTCCCAGCACTAACCACTCCAAACAGAAGCATCAAGAAAAATGATTCACATATTACATAATCTTGAAAGAAATTTTACCTGGGTGTTTCTTATAGAGGAAGCAATTTCTTGGGGTGGAAGGGGAATAAGCATGCAGTTTGTTGATCACCTAGTAAGATTTAATTATAGCCTGCAGCCAGAGAAACACCCACACTTTTCCCATATCTTCCATGGATTGCTGCCCTCTGCTCTGGCTCAGGCACAGTGGCTACAGGGTGACTTGGACAAGACAAAAAGTTCATGTTCTGCAGTGGGTTACACATACCTGTTGTGACCAAAATAACCTTACAGCTGCATCAAGCAGGATCCTCACGGGGTGAAGGATCTTTCATGTAGTTGGCACTAAAGGGGAAGAAAAATTCTACTCTAGTCTTAAAATCATCATACCCGTGCCTTCATTCACAGGATTCTGCTTTCATCTGTTTCCTTATCTACCATCCTTCTTTCTATTAGCCACTTCAGCTTGTTTTGCTCCTTGATACAGTTCTGACTATGCACTTGCATTAGTCTGGTATTTTCAGCAATTGTTGGTTTATGCATATCAATTTACATTTCTTAGTCTTTAGAAGGCTTGTATTGGTTCCAGTAACTTGAAGGCTATAGCTCTTCTTGTTTTTGGTCTCTAGCATGAAATACCCAGAAGTGTTAAACACCATTTAACTCGATCTGTGGAGATTGGACCATAAGGAAAAGGCATTTTTTAGCAGGCACAAAGAATATTTACAAACTGAACATAGGAAATCAAGTGCAGGTGTATTTAAGAAGTTCTGTCTCCAGTGGTTTAAGACTTGTTGACAGCTGTAATAACCCTTGTTCAAACTGGGGAAAAGCAACTCCTGCTGTGAACATGTTTTTGCAGATAGCTGTCTATAATTTTGGATGCTACTGCTGTACCAGAATTCATTTCATTGTTGAGGCAATAACCATCATGGCTGGATGAGATCCATGTTGTTACTAAACAGAAAAACCTGTGTTTGATCTCTCCAGCTCACAGGATCTTCACTTTTAGCCTGAACTGACTGATCTGATGAATGAACCAAAGCCCCATCTCTTAATGGCTTCCAATTTCACCTGGATTTATTCAAAAGGTCAAACTGGTTTAATCTCATTTTACTGAGAAGCTATCAGATGTTTCTCCCCTCTTCAAAATCTACTGTTTTACCACTGCAAAGATCTCATCTCCTTTAGCTCCACGTGGATGTGATTGGTTTTGATTATTCTTTCACCAGTTCCTGCTGAAGTCCTGTCATGTTTCACAGATTGCTCATTTTTAAATATTGTTATGCTGTGATAGACAGACATGTTTGATATTGCTGCATTGCAACAAGTACACAGCTCAAGAAAAGTCCCTCTTGGAGAAATGAGAGGATCACAGGTTATTACCCTCGAGAAGTTCAACCCTAAAAGAGGAAGCTCAGGTTAATCCTGGGCTGCATCAAAAGCAGCGTGGCCAGCAGGATGAGAGAAGGGATTCTGCTTCTCTGCTCTAGTGAGACCTCACCTGGAGTGCTGTGGAGAGCCCAAAGACACACATGGATCATTCGAATGAGTCCAGACGAGGGCCACAAAGCTGATCAGAGGAGATGCAGCACCACTCTTAGGAAGACAGGCGTAAGAGAAGTGTTCTGACACTTCGAGAAGTGCTGGGGCTGTTCAGCCCAGAGAAGAGAAGACTCTATGGAGACCTTACAACACCCCTCAGCATGTAAAGGGGCTACAACAGAGCAGAGAGCGACCTTTCACAAGGACATGGAGTGGCAGGACAAGGAGGAATGGCTTCAAACTGAGTAGATTTAGATTAGATATTAGTAAGAAATTCTTTACTGTGAGAGTGGTGAGGCACTGGCACAGGCTGCCCAGAGAAGTGATGGATGCCTGATTCCTGAAAGTGTTCAAGGCCGGTTTGAGCAACCTGGTCTAGCGGAAGGTTTCGCTGCCCAACGCCCCAATGCCGCTTCCAACCCAAACCCTTCCATGATTCTCTGATTTCTCCGACGGGCGCTGCTTTCTTCCGCGCCCCCCGAGCAGGGCACACGGCGCTACCTCCGCCCGCTGCCCGCGACCTACCAGCGCCCCTCAGCGGCCCCGCCCCTCACCCGTCACCACGGCAACCCCGCCCCGCCCGGAGCGTCACATCGCACGGCGGGGGCAAGCCCCGCCCTCCAGGCGCTCCGATTGGCCGGCGGCCATAGCGCCATCTCGGCATAGCGCCGCCGATTGGCCGGCGCCGCTGAGGCACGGGCGCGCGGTGCCCGCGGGGCGGCGGCGGCCGTTACTCATTAGCATGGCGGCGGGGCCGCCCCTCCCGCGGGCCGCCCTCGCCATTCGCGCCTATTGCCCCTCGTTCCCTCCCGCACCCCCCATTCCTGCCGCGAGGCGCCGCCGGCCGCCGGGACCGGGTCAAGGAGGGAGGCAACGGCACCGCATCTTCTCTCCGTGAGGCGGCTGCGGGGTGCCCTGGTGCGGGCAGGTAGAGCAGGGCATCAGCCGCGCCCCCCTGGGCGTGCACCGTCCTCCCTCCGCCCCGCGCGGCGCCGCTGCCTCATCCCGGGGCTGAGGGCTCCAGCCGCATCGCCGCAGCCAGCGGAGCAGAGTCCCGGCACCGAGCGCGGCTGGGCACGGCGGAGGGGTGACCCGGAGGGCGGTGGGACGAGCTCCAGCTCCTCCGGCATCGCGTGTCCGGCAGGGGATTCTTGAGATAGACGTTTTATATATTCTTTTTATTCCGATTTCGGAACCTCTGTCCAGGCTCCTGTGGCAGTCTGGTGAGGTGGGGCTTGTTCATCTTGTGGGGCTCCTTGTTTTTCGATTGAAATCTCCCCACCTTCCACTGGAGAAGAAGTCGTCGCTTTTCTATAGATAAATTTTTTCATCCCTTCCAAACCTATTCGGCAGCATCCATCTGCGGTGAAGCTTTGGAGCAACAACCGGGATCAGTGACCCTCATGATGTGGACCTTTCTGGGCATCGCCTCCTTCATTTACGTGTATAAAAAGTGTGGAGACCTCATGACTTACGCCAATAAGGAGGTGCTGCTCTCCGTGTTGGTGTTTTTCTCGCTCGGCTTGGTCCTGTCGTACAGGTACCACTTCAAAGGGCCGAGGCAGCGGCAGCAGCAAAAGCAGAAGTCACACCTGGGGGTGCTCTCTGATGTGCTCTCAGCTTTGCCGCTGGTTGGCTTCTTCTGGGCCAAACCCACCCCGGGATCTCAACAAGTTGAACAACCCAAATCTAGAAAGGTAAGCTGGATTCACACGCGATACGTGGGGAGCAAGGTCCTGCTGCTCTTCCCTGTGGCCACTAACCCTCTGCCCTGGTGAGGGAAAAGAGCTAATAAAGGGACAGGGTTTGTCTTTAGATACTGGATGTTTGATTTGTCATATTTTATGTTAGTTTTGGATGGCAAAAGAAAGAGTGAAACTTACTTAGGTTGTAGACCAGGGGTTTTCTAGCATCAAAACAAATACGTTTTAAGAAAGATTTGGAGTATGGATTATTATAGTAGCAGAAAAATATCTTCAGTTGCCATTCTGTTGTAGAGATGAAGGACTGGAGAATCTCTCCTATGAGGAAAGGCTGAGTGGCTGTCCAGCCGGGAGAAGAGAAAGCTGTATGTAAATACCTGAAGGGAGGGTGCAAAGAAGGCTGCGCCAAGGCTTTTTCCATCATTGCCTGGTGACAGGATGTGAGGTGATGAGCACAGGCAGACTGGAAAAGAGGATGTTTGCTCTGAGCATCAGGAAGCACTATTTACTGTCAGGGTGACTAAGCACTGCAAAATTTCCTAGAGAGGTGGAAGAGTCTCCATCCTTGGAGGTAGCCAAAACAGAGCCCAGGCCAACCTGCTCTGACCCTGCTTGAACAGGGGCTTTGGACCCCATGATGTCCAGAAACCCTTTCGAATCTCTCCCATTGTGTAACTCTCTGATGAGCTTACTAATGTTTATGGATAAAACACATTTTTATACCCGACTGCAGATAGAGTTATTGGGAAATGATTGCTGACCTATTGCTTGTACAGTAGGTGCAGACCCGCTCAGATAGTCAGTCTGTTCCCTTGAGCCCTGCATGAGCCTAGCTGTGGGCCAAGTGCAGAACTGTAGGTGGTGCCTGGAGCTTAGCTGGAGTCCTGCCATCCAAAATTATGAACTGGACATGGATGTTCATGGCAAACATCTGTGGTCAGCACTATTTGGCTACTTTTCTGTGTACTTCTGGACATTTTCACATGAGCGCTGATCCGTCACGCAGAAGAACATGAAACTAGTTTTGGCTGCAAGTCAAAGGTTTTTGATTTTTATTTTGCTTTTCTCTTAAAGCCTGCCTTTACCATTTTCTTGTGTTACCTGAATTAGTTAGTTTTGCACTCTTTTGATGTACTGTAGATATAAGCATGACACTAGACCACTAGAAATTCTGGTCAGTGTGTTTCACTGATGCAATCATGTTTTTACCAATGTAAGCAAAGCAGTGCTGAGGCATTTGTAAAAAATGGAATTGAACTCTCATCTACCAGCTGGAGAAGTGATTTGCAGCTTTGCACTGGAGTTGTACTTAAAATTATTTTTCACTTTGAAGTGTATGTGATTAGATGGTTTTGGGAAGGTTCTGTTACAGAGCTAGTTTAAGATACCAGTCTCTGTATTAATTGATGTCCAGTCCAATATATGTCAATTCTTAACAGCTTTAAATGTAGATAAATGGTGATTTTGCTTATACTTTTAGACATTTGATGAGTTTTCATTTCAGAACCACTCTTAAAAGCATTTTCCAGGCAGCTGCTTCTGCTGACACTTTTTCATTCTGAATATTACTATAAGTTGCTATTTTGTTAGTTAGGTAGGTTCACTTAAAGTATAATTAAAAAGGAGTATGTTTTCCAGAGAAATACATTTTCCAGTAAATCTAATACCTTTTTCATTGTAAAGTGCTAAGGCCTCCATGCTGGAGTGGTTCACTGGCATGAAGGTATCAGTCTTACTTTATAGGGCAAGAATATGGGACAGCCTTTTCTTACTGCCTTTTATAGAAGCTTTCAATCTCTCTGACTGTTTTGTTAGTGGTTTGTGTTTGATCAGCAGGGCAGGTTTAAGCCAGGGTCTTGATTTTGTTTGCAGCGGTGTTGGCTTTTCTTTTCTCTGCTTGTTGTGCTTTTGTTGCCTTGTAGGATATGACAGATTCAATTTTGAACATAAATAAACTGCAGGATGCCTTCCAACTACCAATGCACCCTCAGTAACCTGGCTCAGAGTAGAGCTACTCCAAAGTCAGCCCTCTTGACAAGGTTATGGTACAGATCCATTGGCACATATAACTTTGTTGGCTTTGTTTTCTAAAGGGTAAAAGAGAAGTGAACTTCTCCGATGTGTATCTGACAGAGACCACCCCAAATACAACATTGTCACCCCAATATGATCCAGAAATTATCATTGTGGGATCTGGTGTCCTTGGTTCTTCCTTGGCCACAGTGCTTTCAAGAGATGGAAGGAAGGTGACGGTGATAGAGAGGGATCTGAAAGAACCTGACAGGATAGTTGGAGAATTGCTGCAACCTGGAGGATTTAATGCTCTTCGAGACTTGGGTCTTGAAGGTGAGTGCATTTCAAAATGTAAATAGATCTGTAACACAAGAGTTAATACGCTCAACAATGTATTTAGTAAAAGCATGCCTAACAGGAAAAATTATGAAAAACATTATCTGCACTTAACATTTGAATTAAAATCACTTGTGTATTTCCAGTTTGCTATTTTGAAAATACTCTTCTTTCAACATGTGTATTTTGCTTAAGAAAATTGAATCCTATAAAGAATTGGATCCATAAAGAAATGCCTTTAATCAATAATTATGGTTTCTTAAAGGCTTGATTTAACCCATCTGTTGGCTTATATCTTGCAGATACGGTAGAAGGTATTGATTCACAAATAGTAAATGGTTACATAATTCATGACCTAGAAAGCAAGTTGGAGGTTGAGATTCCTTATCCAATATCTGAAGATGGACACGTGGCCAGTGGAAGATCTTTTCATCATGGCCAGTTTATCATGGGTCTCCGAAGGGCAGCTATGGCAGAGCCCAAGTGAGTTGTGTTCTGGACAGCACAGTTGGGATCCAGACATTCAGCAGCATTGTTCCCATCATTTCCATAAGATTCCTTAACCATTTCCCAGCACAAAGGGCTGTGATGAACAAGAGTGAGAGAAAATAGCAGCTATAGTTACTTATTCTCCTCTCTGCAGACAAATTCAGAAGTTACATACACATCATATATATCATATATATATATATATCACCCTTTCAGACATCTTTAGGGAGTATAGGCTTTAAATATTAGGCAAGATATTTGCCCATCTGTGTGAGAGAACAGTTCGGTTGATTCTCTTCTGCTGATTCTTGGATTTGGCATTTTTCCAGAAGTAGTGACCTCTTCTTGGTGAGCAGTGCACAGAACTGCTTTGGACAAGGCATGAGTGGCAAATCCGGCACGATATCTTAGATCACAGAATAGTTTGGGTTAGAAGGCTTGACCTTCAAAGGTCATGTAGTCCAATCCTTCTGCCCTGGGCAGTAGCAGTAGCTTTTCCACTGGTGTTATCAGTGATTATAGAAATCAGTCGTTTCCATTTGTTTGTTGTTTTGCTTTCTTTTTTGACAACAAGAAGTGAGCCAAATTAACTAAAAAGGAGCACTACACCAAAGTAGCTCTTTCCAGTTAATAACTTGTATGTTTCAGAATCTTGAAGACAACTTGAATGATGGAAAGAAAAATTTGGTGTTTTCTCTTAACTGTTTTCTTTCTTCTATAAAAGAGATGAGAAGTAAACTTTTATTGAAATAGAATAGCTTCTAGGTACTGCTTTCTCTGTGGTGTTTTTTTTGTATTGTCTTCTTTCCCCCACTAAATAATTTTTTTCCCTAAGAATATGATAATGCCATATGTCCCTGTACAAGGGATATATGGCATTGTCATATTTTTACCTAAAATCTTTATTCTGAGCTGGAAAATTGCTTTCTCCTTTCATATTTGTTATATCATATGAATTACTAAAAGTGGCACTAAAGATTTTCCATTTTCCACACACTCTTGAATATTTGTTTTGTGTATGCTTGCTTGCCATTTAATTTGTGGCATAGAAGACTGGATGTTTATGTGCAGTGAAAGATCAAGAACTCTTAATAGTGCCAGGAGATTTTGAGTTTTATTATAGAGCTGTTGAAGATATAGGGGATAATTATTACTCATTAGTATATCCTCTTTATAAGCACTAGGTAATATGGATGTATTTTGGATAAGTAAAGTTGTTTTTGCAGCAGAAAGAGGTGGGGCATCATTGGTTTATAATGATAAACTAATTATATATAATTATAAACTCTCTTATAGTGGATGAGAACAAGAAGAAAAAGTGAGCACTTAGGTAACTGAGATTACAGCTATAAAAGAAACTTAGATCCCATAGGATCAGCAGGACTGATTCCCTGGCATGCTGCTGCAGTCCCTTGCTGTTGGGGTTTCTGTTGTGTGCTCACTCATAACCATTCATATTTTGATACTGCCATCATGCCTGTTGCCTGGCAAATTAAGCCAGTCACGATCTGCTCTGAAGTGTCTGTGCTGGATGCCAGAAAAAAAACATTAATTGAACTGCTTATATTCTTTCTAAGAGCCTAAAATAGAAGCTGTTGTATTCTCACATGCACCTTTAGCTCAGTTCTTAAAGTTGTGGAATTCCATCTGGATATGGAATATTTGTGAGAGAGAGTGTCCCATTTTGAGTTGCTAAGTCTGAAGTGCTGTGATCGGGTCTAACAGCTCAGACCCAACAAAGAATATAAGTTTACAGAGATTTAATTTCTGAACTCAAAATAGCTCTGGTTGGGAGATAGAAGCAAGGGATGCTCCACTCAAACATAAGTGTTAGCAGAACTTTAAAAGCATAAATAGAAAAAAAACAAAACTCTATCTGAGTTTCTTTCTATCTATCTTTCTACTCTTTTCTATCCTGAATTCCTGAAAGTGTTTATGACAAACAGTATGGTTTTTAGAATATTCAGGTGTCAAACCAAAGGTAGTGTCAAAGTATTAATGACCAACACTTTTTAACATTTAATATGGCTTCAGAAAGTGTTCAAGAACCCCTTTTTTTAAAAATTTAAACTGTGTTGGCAGAGACAACATTATTGAAAATTTTGTTTTCTTTCTGTGTCTAGTGCCTTTAAATGCTTGCATCATTCCTCTTCTGTTTTGACCCCTCTGTTTCATTTCAGTGCAAAATTCATTGAAGGGACTGTGTTACAGTTACTTGAGGAAGATGACTGTGTTGTGGGTGTTCAGTACAAGGACAAAGAAACTGGAGACACTAAGGTAAGAGTTTTCTGTTACAATCTTGGTTAAACTGTTGAGAAAATT
>WAAG01091238.1:0-18488 GCA_013390105.1 Tichodroma muraria
TGTTCTTTTGTCTTGAAGTAGAATCAACTATATGTGTGCCATTTCTGTCATCATTTATCTCTGAATCTGATATTCTTAAAGCTCTGTAGTTTTCACATGCCTCCCAATCAATAAAAATATTCACTGAAAAAACTGAAGATTTTTTTCTTAATTAGAATGTCTTTTAATAGCATGCTATTTTGTCCTCACTTTGTTGGGTTTTTTCCCCCAAAATCACACCTCACAAAGATGCCAGTTATTATTTAAGACAANTTTTTTCCCCCAAAATATCACCTCACAAAGATGCCAGTTATTATTTAAGACAAATTTCTACTGGTTTCCGTGACTACCTGCTATGACAGCAGTATTCTCTGAACATTGATTTTGCTCTCTTCTCATATACTGCCTTCATGTTTTTGTGTACTTTGAATTCACACTCTCCAAACTGATTCTTACCAACATTTTTGCCCTTCATGGGTGTGTGCTCCTTCCCTTTTGTCAATTTTTTCTCATTTACTCTGTCCAGTCATTAACTCTGTTATAGCCTTCATGAAATACAAGCACAAGAACAGCACCCAGTACTTGAGATGTAGAAGATGCTTCTTCTATTGCTGTCAGTAGTCTACCTGAGGTTATCCAACATTTGATTGGCTATTTTGGCTACCACTGAGCATTGAGATGGGGTTTTGGAGAACTGTCAATAACAACACTACAGTGTTCCCCCTAAGGTGCTACTGCCTGTTGATAAAAGATTGATCGTGTAAATCGTGTCTTCTCAGGGATGTCTCATGCTTCTAGCTACTCGGACAAGGTCAGGGTGGTACCATAAAATAAAGTAGCTAGTGTCCACTAATTCAGTTTTCTGTATATTCCAAAATGTTTTTTTGAGCAGAGGAGTTCCAGACATCCAAAGCAACAGAAAACTGGGTTCATTTTTAAACAGCTGAATGAACAAACATACTATTAAAAAAGAAAAAGCTCCTGAAGCTAAAGTTTTGTGCTGCTACTAGAAAAATGAATATCATAAAGGCCAGTACAGAAGCTCAAGAAGGAAATTAAAGATGTCATGTTTTGTTCCATAGGCTTCTTTGAGATTCTATTTCTCATATAAATGAGATTCAACACTCCTACTAATGCTCACGACGAGCCTATATTTTACTTCTTAGGAACTTTAAGGTTTATTTTTTAAGAAAATTAAGGATCAGAAGTGTGTCTTGTCTTTGGATGGGAAAAAGGCCAAGAAATCTATCAATATTTGGCATATTTGCAGGAGTACCTTGTATAATGTAGGTGTGGATAGCGCATCTGTTAGCCAGTGAATCATGCAATGGCATATTCCTTGGTTTTGATTTTGAAGATGGTTATTGTGCCAAGACATGTAAAAAAAAATGAACATATCTATACGAAAAACGGTTCTCACTGTAATGAAATTTACTCAGTGACTGAGTAGCAATTGAAAGGAAAGAGCGTGAGATGGGATGCCATATGTCATGGGACTACCTCAATGGCATAGAGGTGATACGCAGTTTTTCAGCATGCATAAAAGCAAGAGCAGAAATAAACAATATTCAGAAGTATGAGTATTCTCAAAGGAGAGCTCTGTTAAAATTTACTGCCTCTACATGTCTGATACAATGTTTCTAATTTTTATTGAAAGGTGTCCATCACTTTCAGTGCCATTGATCAAATCATTTTCATTCTTATTTGCAGGGTAATTTGAGGTAGTGGAGACTAAGTTTCCTGGAAGATCGACAGCATATTTGCACATTTAGGGAAATTATCAAAGTTTTTTCATCTAAAACTATTGGTCTATCTATTATATTTTACTATAATTCTCCAGAGGTTATGCCACAGGAGTCCTTTTAAGAGGAGTTGCAGGATTCCTTGCATCTACCACTAGTTCTTCAAGTCACAGTCAAAGGATAGAGTATGCATGAGTTTCATGATTGTATTAATTTAATTGAACTAATTTAATAAAATGCAATATGCCAGGAGCACAAAGAGAAAGAAACACACTTCTCAAATTTGCTGCCTTGAATAACCTTTCCCACAAAATCTGAAATGCACACTGCCTTTGTGTGTCCCAATTATTGCATCTGAATAAGTACATAACACGCCAGGGTACATATTTGATGACATTAGTTAGTGCCATTTTGCCCAAGACAATGGCTAATGTTGACTCATAGTAAATTGCAATTAGTAAGCTTTAATATATCATGATCTTTGCAGTATGTCTGATCCATGGATGCAAGAAATGAGGAGTGAAACATGTACTCTACAGCCTCCCATTTTTTTTGGTACAGAGTCAGAAAAATCACTTAGTTTGCCTAGAGGAATTTTGTATGTGAAAAGAAAATTGTGTTGTATTTTACATATTTTTGCATCTATGTTAAGCTGCCAGTCACCAGAACTGGAAGAGAGTTTTGTTAAAAGCAAGTATAACACCTGACAGAACCACATTTGGTCTAAAAAAATAGCACATCAAATATAGAAAAGTTCAAGAATTATTCCCCAAAAAGATTTGCATGCTTTCAAATCCAAGAATACAGCATGGTTAGCGAGGTTCAGACTAGGTATAAAATTAACATTTTAAAATAAATAATTTGAACAACTTACAAAAAATTTTGGCGCATTCTTTTTCAGCAGCAGACTTTAATGACATCTGGATAATTTGGTTTTTTAAATAATCATAAGGCTCAACGAAAAGTCTGGAAGTTATAAAGAACTAGTATTGAATGTATAATAAACAGCCCACTTACATACGTATTATCTGCATTTTTGAGGATGATGGGGAGAGAAAAAGGAAAAAAAAACATTGATCTACATTTAAATAGATATTTTTGTGGATTCAGTCTCAGAAATGGAAAACAGTAAAAATTACACATTATCTAAAATTAACCTTTTAAAATATCTTAATAGAGTAAGCAAGTAGGGAAACATTAAATATCCATTAAACAAGTTTTTCAAGAAAAATATTGTCTGCATTTTGCCAATTGTTTTTCAATAGAAGACCTTAAGATTGCTCTGGCATATAGTTATAGTCAGAAGAGTCTCATTTGACAATTCAGTTCTATGCCAGAATAATTCCATCACTTCCAACAGCTGCTCTCAAAATACAATAGTAGAAATGAGCATGCTAGTGAATTGCTAGAATGATGTTAGTAAAATATTTTTACTGTCTCATCAATTTATTATTTTATTTAAAAATTACTTCAAAAGGGAAGACCAGCTGGTCATTACTCAAGAACGAAAAAAATCTAAACCATGCAATAGTTTGTACCAACACCTGTCAAAGAAGTTCATTAATAAGACGATGATGCCTTCTTTATAGTCTAAATTCTAAACAGTCATTGCTCACTTAGGACACAACAGGCTTTGAGCTTGAAGCATTGTTTGTGTTCTAACCAGAGTAGATGCAAAGGACCAAATTTACTTTTAATGTGAAACTCCTATTTGAAGTTTGATGCAAAGATACTTTTATTGAGGAAAAGCTTTGATGCAGAAAAGCTGTGTTTTATATTTTTAAGCTTTACAAAGCATTTATATATCTATATACAGTTTCTGTTGTATATTAGAGCTAAGTTTTTCTTAGGTGTCTACTACTGATACATTTAGGAAGTCCTAGAGCTGCAAACAGGTGGAACCAAGCCAGCATGACTGCTCAACAGGTATTGGCATCTCAAAAACAGGAGAAAATAATTTTAAAAAAGAAAAATTAAAACTCCAGCTGATTTCATCCTGAGACATTTTAGCAGCACCCTTCTAACTGAATCCAGAAGTCAAAATGCCTTTTATTATCTTCTACAATTAACAGTGGAAAGGTAGTTAAGAGCAGAACTTGAACTGTATTTCAGCTGTGATTTTTTTTTCTGCTCTGAGAGTTCCAGAGTGATTGCCATGGCCAGTGTGTTTTTCTGTGACTGAAGGTGAGCCTTGTTGCCTTGTTAAACCTGAACTAGTTGTGTAGAACTTATCTAGTATAGGATGGAGGTTTGACAGCTGAAAGAGGCAGACAGCAAAACTTCTATCTCTGATAGGGAAGTAGACCTTATTTTGTACAGTTCCTCTTTTAATCCTCTGAAGATTGTGAATACCACTTCAGTTTGGGCAGCTTTGAGTCACCCTCAGGCAGCAACCACCTGTCTCCCTTGAGTTTCTGTAGCGTTCAGCCGTAGGTTTTTAGATGCTCTGGCTTGCATCTAAGCTACTGTAAGGGACAGTCTGAAAATCCCTCATCTGCCTCACGACCGTCTCGAGGACAGAGGCTGAGACCCCAAACTAGAGAGCCCCTCCTCAACAGACTGTGCAAGAGTTTCTGGCCTGGTCAAAGGTGGATGCGTGCCAAGGATTGTTCTCAAACACAGGTGTGCTGGTGTCATGGTGCCCTGGTCCGAATGGACATTGATTGATCTGTCACGGTACGCTGGTCCGAATGGACGCTGATCAATAGCTGACACCTGCGGCTCGAGAGGAACGCTACGCCTGCTGCTCAAGAAGAGAGAGCACTCTCTTCTTGTGTTGAGAAACACTCAACACGAGACTCCCCACCTGTTGGCCAAAAGCCACTCGCTTCGAAATAGGCATAAAAAGAGACCTTGGGACGGTGGTCCCTTGAGATCTCTCCACGGAAGGAAGACGCATGAGGACTTTGTCTCGTCCGTTGGTAGCTATTAGCACCCCCCCTTTCTCTCCTTTCTCTCTCTCTCTTTCTCCTTTATTTCTCTCTCCCTCTCTATATTGCATAACCTGTTGTTGGCACTCAATGAAGTGCATTGTTGCTGTGAGTAAAAATCCAGTCTCTTCTTGTTGTGCCTTTTTGTACCCTGAGATCAAACGAACTCATCACGAATCACACCTGAGCGGATCGTGACAGCTACCTCACAAAGGTACCGGAAGATAAAGTCACTCAGCATGCCTGAGGGGCACACAGCCCAGTGCCAGGACTAGGACTGATGGTTAGCTGTGTAGGCTCTCAGCTTGGCATTACAGGAATCACAGCCACTGTGCTTTGAAGATTCCACTTCCCACCCCTCTACCCACCCACATCCCTGAAAAAGGTGAGAGTTGAAATTTTACATCAATCACACCTTGTATGCAAAACATTAGAGATTAGAAGAAGAACTTACAGATTTGTAGGGGCCTGGGATGAGAGAAATTATTTAGGGTTTTATTCTAAGTAATGTTTCTCAAACTTGAGAAAATTGTGCATACCTCTAATCAAAGTCTCTGGGGAGAGGGTAAGGGGTTAAGTTTACTTGGTCTTTATTAAGAAGGACAAAGAATACTACAGTTCTCCCTGATACTTTGCATAAGACTTTAATTTAATGCTGTTAAGAGAAAGTACTGACAACATGCACACTGTGTTTCTCATAGACACACAGCAGTAAGATCAGCAGGGAGTGAGGATTTGTAAAATATTGTTGTAAAAGACTGTGTGAGTAGAATGGAACGTAAAACCTTTATACAAGTAATTACACCATCATATGCACTTGCTCTTAGAGGTCATGCTTTATTTTGCATGAAGTGCACACTTTAAATTTCTCAAAATAGGAGACCTTCATTGTCAAGCTTTGGGCTTTATCTGTTATGCTGTTGACTTGCAACTACTAATGTTTCGATGGATTTGTTATTTAGACTGAAATGTTTTTCTGTCTGTTTAAGATTAAAGGTTTGTCTTAGGAAGAAGTGGATTTCAACACCGAGAGGAAGAAGCTTACTCTCATATTCGTGATTTTGTTTGGTAGGTTTTGGGGGAAGGGAGGTATGGTGGGGTTTAGCTTCTTGGTGTTTTTTGCTCTTGTTTGAATGGGTTTGGTTTTGTTTGGTTTCTTTTGTTGCTGTTGTGGTCAATTTGGTTTTGTTCATTGTTAGTTTTTTTTGGTGTTCTGTTTTGCTTTTTGTTTTTTTGTTTTTTGAGTTATTTTTAATAAGAACTTAATTGTTGATAGTGTGGATTCTTGAACTACCAGTGATGATATATTTCAAAACATTTAGTTACATAGCTATGTATATGTACATAACCTTTTTTATCTCCTTGCTTGATGGGAAATAGTATTTCCTGATTGCAGTACCAAATTATTTCTAGAGAAATTCATTACTGTTACCTTTTTCTCAATACTCACCAGTATGGTATATTTTCTCATTACTCACCATTATGTTACCTTACTCACCAGTATGGATGGCTGTCTGGCTCCAGCTTGCCATCTCTAGTGGTTTCAGTGTCAGGAAGCTCAGATAAAAACTGTCTTATTTGTTTTTTCATCACAATTTATCAGTTGGAACAGATCATCACAACTGGTAATCTCTTCTTTCAGAAATCTCAGCCCACACAGAAACATCCAGGGAGAATATCTGCCTCAAGAGTTGAATCTAATCAGAGACCAAGCCAGGGAACAAATTCTCCTGCTGCTCACCCAGCTATTTCTAAATGCAAACGTTTACGTGACAAAACCAGCTACAAAACAGTTTTTCAAAGTCTGATCACATGCTAAGAAAAATAACTTGGAGGAATATGTAGAAAATCCTTGTTATTGTACTGTAAGCACTGAATCTTGTGGAAGGATTATGTACTGTAAGAAGAGTCAAACTGTGAAAAAGCCTAGAAACCAAATGAGAGAACATGCAGTACAAGGGACATTACAATAACAAAAATAATATTGTCTCTATTTTCCAGGCTGATGAAACTGGATTTACAGGTCTCTCATAGAGTTTCTGTGGCAGCATTTTGTGCATGGTATGGTTGTTTAGAGGATTTTAAGCTTTGGTCAACCTATGTCACTGTGACATCTTTATTGCCTTTAGGCACTGGTGGGAATCAGCAGTCACTGGAGTTCAAACCATAACTGTAATGAACCTCCTTTTTTCTAGATAATCACTCCATGTGAGTTTATGTAATTCTCATCTTTCTGCTGAAGATAAAGGGATTGCTCTAGAAATGGAATCTTCTGTTGAGTAAAAACTGGCTGTACTCACTTTTAAAATTTAAAATCCAAATTAATCTCTAGTATGCTACTACCAGTGTCCAAGTTTACAGATTCTTTTCCTTCAAGTCTACTTCTGATACCCAAGGATATCCCAGCTGTCTGGTCATTATATTTTAAAGAGCAGAAAAATATGAAGAAACCTCAGTTACATAGATATACATATAGTTACACATCCTTATTTTATATATACACATATATATGTGAGAATAGCTTTGTTATTATATTATATATCATGACAATTTCTTAATAGAAACTCTCATCTGTTTGCTCATCTTGTCATTGATAATGTAAAATTAATTTTCGCCTTCTGGGCTATACAGATAATTATTCAACTTTTATATCAAAACCCTTGGAACAGAAAGTATTTTCAGACTTCTTAGATGATTTTACTTTAGCCAAAATAATTCTATTAAAGGTTATTTAACTAAAAACCCTGAACATGAGCTTTATAATTTAGAAACTTATTTAAAATTTAGATAACAATTCAAAGGAAAAGAGAAACCACCACCTGTAAGTTCTAAAACTCTTTTTATTCAAGAGAGGGTTTTCTGCCCAGGGGGGTAAATTCTAAAGGATACTTTGAAAACCTGTAAGAAAAGAGCATAATGTCATTTCTTATGTCTTGTTACATTCTTAGAAATGAGAAAGGAAGAAAAGCATTACAAGGGATTTCAAATCCTCCAAAGAAAATTTTTGCTTTCTAATTTTTTTTTTATTTCATATACTCTGATTGTTATTTTTTTAAACTTTGTAGCAATCTCCAACTCAATGTATCTGAAGAATTAAAAGATTCTGAAGTGAACAAAAGCCAAAATACACAGATTCAAATTTTATATCAAATTTAATTAATTTTCTCTGTATTCTATTAGCATATCAGGATAGATAAGCAGAAGATTGACACCATCAATTAAATTGATTTAATTTATGAAATTAAAATTTTTATGTAAGACAGAGTTTGAACAGTTAATAATCAAAGAGAAACACATGTAAACCAAATTAAAAACATATATTGTCTTGATGAAGTATGTTATTTCAGAGCACAATAACTATCCTGATGTAGTAAAAATACTGTATACAAGAATGTGATCAGAAAACACAGGTTAGTATTGGTAGGAGCAGCAATAGTAGCAGTACTGATAGGAACACCGACAGGACGAGTGGGACTAGTTTTAATTTGATTAGTCAACAGTTACATCTTTAAAAAGAAAAGAAAAAAAGAAGAAAAAAATCTCTTGGTTGCCATCAGGCAAAGAGCTGCCTGTCAACTCTTAGACACCGAAGGTAGCAGAAAAACAGCTCCACTCTCACTTTGCCCATCTGCCAAGCTCTCCTCCCACTTTTTTGCTGTGCTGCACTGAGATATTGCTTACTGGGTCACTCTGCAGGCCAGGCATCCTTTGGCTGGGTCCAACTGAAACCTAGGTCATTTAATGGAAGAGAAATGTGGGGTTGCAGCTAGGGATCTGCTCCTTACTGTGAAGGTTCAGTCCAAAGATCCTTGGAAAGCGTCAAGACAGCAAGATTCCAGGCCTACCATGTAACCTGCCTGAGTTTCACCACTTGTCACGTGGTCCAGTGCTGAGGTCTCACAGGTTGAGAGAAGAGAAATTAGGATATCTTTATAGCATATGCTGCAGGTGATTTCTCTGAGAATACTGAAGTGAGAGAGAAGTCAGCAAACTCCTGTAACTTTAGAACCTGCTTGTTTAAATATTTCCATGAAGCAACTTGCAGACTACCAGTTTAACCATTTCCAATGTAACTTTGTAAATCGATAATGTTTCTTATTTTGTGATGTTAGTCCCACTTTTTTTCTGTACAATGTTACAATGTGATCTTGTTTGCTTTTGCTTTTTATATTGTGCCTGAGCCTCTATAAAGTACATTATGGAATGCCAACATGTGTTTTCACAATGATCACAAGCTATAAAACTGTGCATTTGCAAACATTTTTGGAGGCAGGTCTTGAGTCCTAATCAAGTCTCACCAGTGAATGTCTGTGAAATTTATTCATGGCTATTCACGTATATGAGGTACTGTTATCCTTGTCAGTATTGTCTGTTTACTGCTGAAACTCTCTAAAAGAATGATTATATCTGTGATTCAAATCTCCTTGAGTCTAATGGATTCCATCTGGAGAGCCTACATGCTTGTAAAACCTCTAGTACAATTGGGAGGACCCTTTGTGCGGTATTCTAATGTAGTCTCCTGAAATCTTTAAGTGTTTCCAAGACAGGTCTCTATTCCATTCACTTTCAAATGAGTTATTCACTTCAGTGAGATTGCTTCAAGCCTTGCAGCATCTTTTGCATGACAAAAACGAAGCTAGAAATCCAGATAGGATCCACATCACAAAACAGCATAATGTTTGGTCTAATGATTAAGCTAAGAGCCAGAAGGAGCTGGTTATGCAAGCTCAGAGACAATGAGCTCTCACTGTTCAACATCCCACTTCTGCTGATTTATAGCAATAACTCTGTGATTTTTTTAGCACTTGGTTTTGAGCATTACCATTAAATTTCTCTTTAAAGTTGGACAACAATTCCCTTGAGTTTACTGCAGAAGAGATTATTGCATGTATAGATCCTAGATAAAGTATTGGCTTCATAATCTCACTGTTCTCTTATACATTGTGTCTCTGTGAGCTTCTTGTTTTAGGACACCAAATAACTTTACGGGTACTTAACCCTCCTTAGTTCCTTGATTATTCTCTGCATCACAGAAATGAAAAAAAACAGGGAAATCATATAAAGACAATATTGTAACAATATAAAGATATTAAAAATTAATTTTTATTCTCTGAAGTAAACCCTGAGCACTTTCCTAGGATACCTGAATAAATTAAATAAACGTCTGTAATCTAAAGTACCTGAAGACGCTTACTCAGACATGTAATTTTTAACTTACGTTTGAAAATTAGTTTTAAAGAGCTCTTTACTTAATCCTTGTTGTGGTCCTCCAAAGGATTTTTGATTAAGTAAATCCCACCTAATTTTAATTCCCACAGTATTTTTCTCTGATAGTTAGGAGCTTGTATTCTATCTGTAGCTCGAGTTCTTCAGATTGAGAAGTGTCAGAATTTAAATGAATCATTCATTTTTGTTCCCTTCTCTCCAATATCACAAATGGATATCTAGTGTCAGTGCATGTGGATAAAAAGATCTTCATAGGTAGTAGTGAACCTTGGCTGTGCTAGAAGAGTCTAGAGTCACAGAAAAAATCATATCAGTTCAGAACACCTAGTGCCTGCAAAGTACAGCCAGTCACTACATACCTTTGGAATTCTGATCTTCCAAGCCAGGAAACTTCTTGCAGAGTACTGTGACTTTAGTCCAACTCTTTTCTGCAAAGAGAAGCAGGGATGTGTGTGTGTGTGTGTGTGTGTGTGTGTGTGTGTGTGTGTGTGTGTGTGTGTGTGTTCATTGACACACAGGTAACCAGGGCCACCACCACAAAGCCTCTGCTGAAATGCAAAGCGTGATTTATTTCATTGCCTCGCTAACAGCGGGCAGCAGAGACAAGTGGCAGACAGGCTGGTTAGGATCACCTCATCCCAGTGGGCAGAGACACAAGGACACATGGGCTCCGGTGGGCTTAGTCCATCCTAGTAAAAAGAGACACATGAGAACACAGGCTCTGTTAGGATTATCCCTGTGGACAGGGACACATGCGGACACAGGCTCCGTTAGGCTCGGTTCACCCTAGAGCACAGCAGGCTAGGAGGGCCTGCTGCCTGCCCTAATACAACAAAAGGCTTCATGTGCACAGTTTGTCACAAGGCTGGGCTTTTACGCCCTCACTCTCTCCCAGCAGGAGGCTCAAGGTTATCTGTGAGAGTGTGGTATCTCTACACAGGGATTCTAGTTCCCACAACAGGCAGAGGATGAATAACACTAGGTATAATAAATGGAGTTTTCCCACACCAATACTTTTAGCATTCCCAGCTGCAAGGTCACTTTGAGTGAAACTATTCCCTCTTCTTTGCTAAATCTTCCAGTTTTAACCCTTTCCTTCCAACAGTGTGTGAGCAGAAGGCTTGGCAAACATGCTGCTGTTAAACAGAGATGGGTCTGCATCTTGTCTAGAATGTATACGCAGATCAGGTTCTCAGCCTCTTGGAGACTGACAAAGCCTAGTGATGAAATCACCAGTCCTTGAACATGTGTGTTTATGACTTGCTTAGATGGTCTCAAGTATCTACTGAGGACTACTTCTGTCATGGCACCCCCCTTCAAGGGAAGAGTTTCAGAATACTAGTCTTAATGCAAGATTACTAATACTGGAGATTACAGCCCAGTATAGTAGAAATTGTCATGAACTGCTCTATCTCTCTTTAGCTGGTTTTACCTGCAAGTTTGCTGTGTGATATTACGATTATTAGATTTAAAAATGTGTATTTATGTATGGTATGAAGTATGTGCTTTGTTCTTCAATGGATAATGCTGAAAAACAGTGATTGCCCGTGATACTGTGGCCTCACTGACTCTGTGTTGGTATTACCTTATGTCTGTAAGGTAACAATAATTCTGGCTGTTTAACTCTAGTTCTGCTGTTGGCCTCTAGTAACTGCACTTCAGAAACCAATTTTATATAGCATTAAACCAATTTTTGAATTGCTTTGAATTTTTGTCATGACAATGAGAACTATATATTTCTAACTTATGAACAAGTCACCAAATGTGCTACCTGTAAATGATTCCTAAAAAAAATGAGAATTTAGGAATTGTCCTTGATAAAAGCCGTTTTGTATGACTACAGGAATAAACATAGCCATTGCTGCACTAAGGAGCAGTGCTAGTGCAACAGTGTGGGGAAAGTGTTCAAGTAACATTTATACATACACATAAGTATGCACATAAATACACATATATAAATCCATATTTCTACCTTGTACATATATATATGTGTAATGTGTATACACACACACACGCACACACAATCTGCCTTTGCAGAAAACATCTGTTAGTGATTGTGGTTTGACTTGCTTCCATGAAGCATTAAGTTCCTTTATCATAACCATCTGTCATTTTTGCCGTGTTTACCGAATTAATTACAGAATTTTAAACAGCTCATTTAAAACAAACCACAAACAAAATTACTATCTGGTGAGAGCAGTTTATAAATAGTATGTGTATTCTTACTGTGAGGACAGTAGCCACTATTAAGATTAAGTCATTCATCTAGTCTCTGAAGTTTTAGGGATATAATACTAAGTTTTGTAATGTAAAAAAGCTCATGCTGTTATGAAAAAAACCCAAATACTTCAGAATTACTGAGCTACACAAAAATGAGTGTAAAGGGAAAATAAATTTAATCCTTAAACTCCACTTCTTCATTCAACAGTGGGAGATTAAACCTTTGAATTTTACTTTGAAGACAAATTAACTTTTGGCATAAGTAGGAGCAGTTCTCAGAGTCAATAGAAGTACAGCATTTACATTTGCTATGTAGAGCCCTGGATTTACTTTAAACCTCCTTTTTTCAGCACAGGTGCAGAAGGCTTGCTTTTAGATGTCTTACCTGTCTTAAACCTCTGTACATTTTAGGATGGATTTACATTTTTTTACTGCCACCATCATTGCTATAATGCTGTGGGGGACAGAGGATTACTGGCCCTTATATTGAACATTTTCTTGTTCTAGATTCATGTGGGACAAACCGGGAGCAAATGCAAAAACTGTGACTTTCTCTTGTATGTATGGACATTCTTGACTAAGCTGTGTAATAAATATTAGAAATGGACAAATGGTGTTATTAAAAAAGAAGTCATTCTATTATGCATTAATTATTTCTGAGAGAGTACACAGTGGAAATATTTGGGTAAGTTCCTGCCAAGTGTCAGGGCTGAACAGTCTAACTCATTGTACAAACTGTGTTCTTTATTTCTTTGTTTTTACAGTCTGTACTAAGGAGACATTAGTAAGATTAGATGTCCCCAGTTGTGCCAGTTATGCAACTGTACTTCCTTATTTTTGATATGAGTATGGTTTCAGTTGGAGCATATATCTAGTGGCTGTTACCCTTCCACATTATATACCACAGAGGTTACATTTCAAGATGTAACCTCTGACAGACTCTTAATATGTGGTTGGGGTTCATGTTATGTCTTCATTTGCTCTCTCACAAAAGCTCTCCACCTTCCCACGAATTGCTAAACAATTACTTTGCTTATCATCTACAATGTGTATTATAATTTCATCACTTTCAATCTGAATTCTTGCTGAAGATCCTGGGTTTGTCTGATCTTTGAGATGAAAGTAAATTTCTCAGTATGTTTTTATTGGCACCTTTCCAGATTTCCTTTCTTGTTCTCTAT
Organism: Tichodroma muraria; assembly: GCA_013390105.1. Lineage (NCBI taxonomy): Eukaryota > Metazoa > Chordata > Aves > Passeriformes > Sittidae > Tichodroma > Tichodroma muraria. The sequence goes on from WAAG01091238.1 coordinate 13,279, forward strand.
AACCAAACAACTACATACTAACATTTTAAAATACAGAGCTGTCACTGTTTCAAATACTCAGTCCCATTTGCTTTTAATTATTGCACATTTAAACTGAAAATTCTCCATTGCTAAAGATATAGGCTTATATGTATTCTAATTAGGCAGACAATTCATTTTGACTACATAATAAAGTGAACTAAACAAAAACAAAGCTAAAGTAAGAAATAAGTGCACAGAAAAAGCTACTTTATGAGTACATTAGGAACTTTTAATTTAATAATAGAAAGTTAAGAAATATCATAATTGAAGCTGCCTTTTCAACAAATGTTTTATGCCAGTCTTTAATTTCATGTGTGAGCGACTGGAGAAAATGATTACTGGCTCAAAACAATCGGGCGAGGGGGGAGGGGGCAAGGCAAGTTCTGTACAAGTGGGATGATTTTCTTGCTATCACCCTGTCCCCCCTGGAGCCTCTAGAGCCCCCCTCAGTCACTGGCAAACCTGAAGCAATCTTCCACAGCCAACCTCTGGAGTCTCAGTGTAGCCCCAGAGTGGCCAGGTGATCAGAAGCCCCACCTGCAGGGAAACAGTGGCTGCAGGAGACCAGAGCAGATAAAAACAATTGCACATAGATGCACATGGTTTGTTCCTATTTTCCTTGGATTTTATGGCAGCTGAGACAATGCTGGACCCAGGGGTGCTACCTATATCTCTTTTTTTTTCCTTTCTCTCCTTTTCTTCTCCTAATTTCCTCTTGAAATATGAGAAATTTAAGTTGGATGGGTTGAGTTTGTTAAGTCAATGCTTTGTGAAATGCTTTATTTTGATTGAATATTTGCTTTACATTTTGCTAAGTTCCTGATCTTTTCAAGTTTGCCATTACAGTTGAGTTCTCTTACCACCTGAAAACTTTTTTTAAAGTTCTTCTTTACACCACCCCAAGTAAAAGAGGTACTTTAAGTCCCTTTAAAATAAACTCACTGAGTGGGGCTTTACAGCATGACCTTACAGTACTTTTTTTTGCAACTGTGGGGAAAAAATGCCTTGAATATATTACTCTGATTCATCTGTAAAAAAGGCCTATTTATTTAGTGACACAATCATATTTTGGAAAAAAAATAGTGTGACAAAGTAAATAAAAATTATACTATATGGTTTACACCAAAATACAACCCTAATTTAAACATTTTATTTTTTCAGTGATTTCATAACCTTGAGAGTCACAATTAACAACTTTATTCTGGTATGTATTGTCTTTATTTGACTCACCTTTCAAGACTGATTTCAAGTACTGTCATATAAAGTTTTGCATGGACTACAGGAATAGTATGAACTTGCAGAATTATTAGTATATAAGAGAGTCTGTGTAGGACGTGATCATATTTAAACAGAACTGCCAGAAATAAAGAAGAATTTCACTGGATTTTCCTGTACTTTTTCCTTGAAGTAGTTATATCAGCACATAGAAGCCAAGTTTTCTCATTGGCTTAGTGAGTTTAGGTTTGAAGGTTTACCTAGTGGCGTAACAAAAGTGACTTAGCTGCTCTTGACTGTGCAGACCCACATGGGTACATTCAAGCTGGGACTGAAAGTTGTAGGAGTTTTCCTGGGCAGTCCACACTTATTCCGAGAAGCAGGTTTGTGAGATTTACCACAGCTCATCTTCACATTTCAGCTTCTTTTAGTACATGACCCTGGTTTATCTACCAACAGGCCAGTTTACAATGCCATCAAAAGCTCTCAGGTACGAAGTGTATATGCTCAGAAGTTTCCATTTTCTACACTGCCTCTGCTGAAACAACAATTAGAGGTTTCAGTTCTCCGAGACTCTTCTGTGAGACCCACTAAAGATGATACACATGCCCTCAGCAGAGGACGTAATAATTGCAATCCCTCTCCCAGTGGCTTGGCTTCTGAGCTGTGCTTTCATCTGGAGCCTATGATCTGACAACATACTTCAGCACTTGTAACCACAAGTATTGAGAGATTCAAATTTGCCAGACAACACTAGTGAAACACACTATACCGGCTAGCCAACCTCACAAATGCCAGACAAATGGTTCTTATGCCAGATACCGCTGAGACCCGTGGCAGCCACCTTAAAGTGCCTGTTGATAGTGTCCAAGCCCAGGCTCTCCCTGCTGGGAGATACTGAACAGACTATATGTGTTAAATTTTAACAAGAAACAGCACCCACGTGCAATGGGGATCTCCTCTCCTTCACCAGAAATACAAATAGAAAACGATCTGGTACAAAGGAAGAGGAAAACTCCTTCCAGACTGTACAGTCACTGCTGCCTAAGTCCCGGTCCTGGGCTAACGAAGCTGATGCTGGCAAACCTGTGCTTACAGTGCCACTAAAACAAGGAGTCAGGCAGTGTCCTGAGGTGGTTTCCAGGACAGCCTCATATGGATAGGTCAGGGGACACCTCATGAGATGAGGAGATAGCACAATGATTTGTGTGCCAGTGTCGTAGCTGAGGACACCCAGAGTGTGCATGGGCACACTGGGGCACTGCTGCTGCAGTCAGGTCATGAAGGACATTGCGGGATCTTCAGGTGAGTGCATGTGGGGAGCCCAGATTTTCATGCCTGTATCATCCTTCCACCCCTTTCCTGCTTCCTTCTCCTACCTTCTCCTTCTCAACATGTAGTGCTGGCACAGTTGTAGCTGGGTGAACACTGAGCACCATAAGATGCTCAGGCAGGTTCAGGAAGGCAAAAAATTCCACAGATTTTAACACATAAAAGACAACCAAAAATATAGACCAAACATTTTTGGAAATGCAGAACTCTCCTGTCTGACTATTACAGATGAAAGTGACTCTAGCTTGAAAGAGAGGACCTCTGAAGACATTGAAAAAGCTGACTGACTTGATCCCACTGTGTTGTGCAAGAATGTTCTTTCAAAGACAACTATGGTACATACAGTTTTGTGCATGTGGTCACATATATATAGTCAGCTATAAAAGCCAGGGGAAATGGATCCTTTCAACCAACAGGTTAAACATCTGTGCACATAATTAATGTAACCTGCATTAACTGTATATCAATATAACCACCATGTGAGTGGCTTGTTGTTACAGAAGAAATATTTGCATTTTTAACTGAGAGATAAGTAGTGGAAGTTTTTACCTCAAACTTATTTTATTTTCCATGTTCTATTTATTTACAATTCTGCTGAGAAATATACTGCATAATTTTGCTCTCAGAGAAACATATTGTGAAGGTGCTACTGACATTTGTACAATTTTATACCACATGGCACATACAGAAGAGACTAGGGAAATTAGCCTCAGATTTATAAACAAAACTTCTTACACAAGTGACTCATTTTAGTTGAATGTGGATGGCCCTTAATGGGAACACATATGTTTATACTAAATAACCTGTAATACCAGCTAAGGTGGCACAATTCTCTCTGCCATTAGGAAGATTGATTTTGCCTTGGAGTGCCTCTACTCAGCAGAAGTACCCTTCAGGTAAGTTGAAAAGTTATCAGGCATGTAGTGTAAATGAGCAGTGGAGATTCTGGAGGTGAAGGAAAACTCTACTATGCCATTAAAAAACATTCTTTCTTCCCTAAGATGCTAAACATTCATCCATTAAAAAATACACATCCCCCCACCCAGTATATAACTGTAATAACTAAATGTTTCTTATAAATATCCTAACAATTAAGACATGGAAAAAAATTCTAAAGTTAAATTAAAAAAAACAATCAAGCCACAGACCAAACTCCAGAAATGCTGAAATTTGACCTTTGAAATTGTAAATAATATGAAGTATTTAACGGCATGGGAAGGACAAGATTAAGAAAAGATTAATTCTGCTGTATTGCTAGCAATACTCAGCTGTAAATCTACTCAGAGATCAGATTAAGTTTAGATTAAGTATAGGGTGGCTACCGATATGGACAAGCTTAGAAGGTGATTTTGGGTTGATAAAATGCCTAAATGAACATGACAAAGTGGAAATCATCATTATTTTGGAGTGGTTTTAAGAACTGTAGTCTAGGTACAGACAAAACACCTAATAATTATGCAGGGCAAAAAATGCTAATGAAAATCGCAGGAATGAAGGCTAGAAAGAAAATAAAGAATATTTTATGACTTGGTTTGACATTTATATATCTAAATTAAGTTATTGGATTTTAGTTCTTGTAACCAGTTCCTCAGAATTATAGCTCATATGTCCAATCTTGTCTCTTTGTGACCTTTCACGATTTCAGAGAAGGGTGAAGTCTAGATACCCACATGGTCTATATATATATTTATACATAGATATAAGCCTCATCTTTATTATATAAACATATTGCACAGAGCTGACTTATGCACTTCAGTACGATATTATCAGCACTTTGATTCAGTAAACTCTAAGGAAATCTATGTTAAGAGAATGTCTGAAGTTTTATTTATTTATTTATTTATTTGCATTTACTCTCTAATGCATGCATAAAAAGAAATTCAAATGTTATGTCCCTACACAGTTTAATTTGTGTTGATAAGGTTCTGGGAAAGGAGAATGGAGGAGCATTAAAAGGGTAACAACCATGTTCCAGTATTAGGTTGTTCAGACCAAAGCCACCAGAAAACAGACAATTCTTTTAAGAGGTAAAACTAGATCTATTTGTTTTTTTATTCTGGCATAATTTTTTGAAGTTTTTTTTACTTTTGCTTAAACTAGGTGGTAGGATAATAAAATATTCTAAAATTCTGTCATATTCTAAGAGAGGAATTAACTTCTATGGAGTAAATTTTTAGTTTTCTTGAGACACACAAACCATATATTTATCTTATTGTAAAAAAAACCCCAAAAATCCCTTTCCTTTGCTGCTTGTTTTTCCAAGCATGAGGGTAAAGAACATGAAACTTGATGTAATCATATAACTGTTCACCACAAAGTAAATATGTACTTTCCCAGAGCAGTTTAGTCTCTCAGCCCTATTGATTTTTAAAGATGAACTGCAACATGTACTAGGTATCAGATCTCAAAACTGAATCTAAGTTATGACAATCTCCATAAACCATTTATCTCAAGATGAAGAGAGTGATTATTGGTTCAAACACAGATACTAATTTTTTTTTTTTTTTAATGTGGAGAGTAGTAGAAAAAAGGTCCTCTAAACAACCAAAAAGAAAATATATCAGATGTTGAAGCTCAGTTATCAAACCCTGGAGTAATAATAATCACAATGATAATAACAATTATAATGATGATGATGATAA
>WAAG01091243.1:1403-12060 GCA_013390105.1 Tichodroma muraria
GGTGAAGTCTGTACATGATCTGGGAAAGAAGTTATGTTCACCCTGTGCTGGAAGAGATGGTCTGAAGCAGTCTACAAAAAAAAGTGGTTTAAAAGATGATAAAGAAAAGATGAAAGGAATTTTCTGCTCCATCCTGCACTGACAGGAGGCCTGACCTTGGACACTGAGGGCCAGTCAGGAGTGAAGTGCCAGGTTCAAAGCTCACCCAGGACTGGCCCTGTTGTGTCACAGTGACCTGGATTCTCTCATCACATCAGTTCCAGGAAGGAAAGAAATTTTGACTCTCTGTTGAGTAGGACTGTCAACAATTCACAAATAAGTACTGCCTAAGAACGTAAGGTTAATTAAGGACTTGGAACTGAAATATCCTGTCTCTTAACAAAGCTATCTTAATGTGGTATTCCTGCTCTGCTTTCCTTTTAAAGGATAATAAAATTTCACATGCATTTGTTAGGATATATGTATGTATGTACGTAGACATGAACATACAAATAAATTTAGTCAAACTCCAGAATATCAGGATGAACAGAAGAAGAAAATAAAGAGCAGTCATTCTTACCATGAGGGCACTCTCTCTCAGTCTTGCATTTGAAATACTGATGAGGATATTTTCTCCCAGTTATATCAACTATTTCCCATTAAAGCATAGCTATTCTCTTTCATATATCATCATGGGGTTATATTTGTCTCCTACTTGCTTACAGCTCAAATTTGTTCAATTTACAAGTGAAAAACATGTCTCCTTCTATGATATGGCAGCAGCAAATCTCAAGTTGTGACTCCAAAACCAATCTACTCTTTTCTTTTTCTCTTCAGTTGTAATTTTATTCTTTCAAATTCTTCTCTTCTTTTTGTAACTTTCACCTTTAAGAGGTGAATTTGAATCAACAATGATTCGAATGTTGTACTAGGACCAGGATTGTTATTCATACAATATAATTCTCAATACACTCTGTGGTGAATAACAACATACACAAATAAATTAGATATGGTTTAGGTGGTTCCTATTGTTGAAATTACTGCCTCAAGTACTTGCACTTAAGAATAGGTGCCTAGTTTTTACTCCTAGTTTATCTTCTGCAGCTCCTATATTTATTCCAAGGTTCCCAGTAAGACTCCTGGAAATTGTCTCCAAAATTTTCTTTTGCTCTTGTTCTCATTACGTGACAAAATTGCAACATCTTTGGAGAGACATTACTCTCATTTTTTAAGGCTATATAAACCTAACACAAAGGAGCTGCGATCTTTGTTTGAAGCATATAAACAACAAGGCAACAGAAAAGAAATGTAAGTATAGCTCGAGGATTTTATATTTTTGGCAAAAAAGAAGATGGAGAAAAATAATGTGCAAAAGTGTTGTGCTACAGTTGCTTCAAGTAATTAGATGATTCTGCGAACGGTGGCTTGGAATAAAAACAAACAGGAATTTTTCGTATCATCTGTCTGATTCTTGTGACAAATTATCTCCTTGCAAACATTTTTGAGTATTTATTTGGGATGCTCTGTGTTGATTAATATTTTTCATTCCATTTGTGTAAAAATATCAGTTAATATTTCATACTTTCTTCTGCTTCTTTACTTCTTTGAACTTATTTTTAGATATTTGCCTATTCTCTTATGTGTCTTATCAAATAATTGCATTCAGAAACCAAACCTTGTGAACTTCAGCATAAAACTATGTTCAACCCAATTATACTTTCTGTAAAAATACTCCTTTCTGAACAGGTTTTTTGCAGGTAATTTTAACCACAAAACACCACCAATGATTGCAGTCTGCTGCTGCCAAATACAATGACATGAAAAAATTCCAGGAAGAGTCAGTATTAGATCAATTTAAGAAAGGCACTCAGGAGGGTGTAAAAGGCACCCACCAGGGGTTGACTAGCACTTTAGATACTACAGTTGAATAGGGAGCATTTAAATCTATTTTCTTTTGACCTATAAAGACTTCTAAGTGAAGAAACAAAAGCTTTTCAACAGGTACAATCTTTATACACTAATTTCCTGATGCACCAGTCTTTCCAGGAGACATCAGGGCAAATGTTTCAAGTTAATGGAGGACATACTGTGGTGATTTGTATCATCTGACACACACTGAGGACAAGTAGCCATAGGATAACATTTCGTAGAGCCTAGACTAGTTAGGCAAAAATATTCAATTTAGCTCTTTTGAAATCCATCACAAAGATGCACAGCATAGATAAATAAATAGCCAGGCTAACAGACAAGCTAGCATAGAAACATCTGTACAGAAAACTGTTCCATTTAATAGTAATTTGTCAAGATAATTATGTCAAATGAGACATAACCACAGATGAAGTCAATATTAAAAAGACTTCAATCTTTGTTATCAGAGTATTAGCAGGCCATAGATATTTATTACTTTTATTTCTGAGGTGGAAGAGAAAATATCTCTTTTGTCCTGTCTTATTTTAACATTCCCCTTGAAATAATGATAAAATATCAAATACTCAGAATTCTTTAAAAGAAAAATTGCTCTTTTTAGGCCAACGTAAAAGAAACATTGAAAAACCAAAAATTCCATCAAGTAAAAAGAATATCCAAGTAAAGAAAACTCTCCAGGTTTATTTATCAGCCTCTGAAAGCAGGTTTGGGAAGCATCAGGAGTATGCCTGGAACGTTCAGCAGGTAAAGCCCCAGGAAGGATTGTTGGTAGGTACAGTAACAGCGCCGTGCAACGAGAATTGGCAGCTGCTCACAGTCACCCTTGCCAGGGAGAATCCCTGTGAGTGACCTACAGATCCCTTGGCATCATTTGCCAGGAGCCAAGCTCACTTCAGCCTGAGTCTAACCTCTTGTGACTTCACTGCGCTTCAGCATTTTGCTCTATCAGGGATTTGATAACAAGATGAAAATGTTTCAGTGTTTCGTCTTAAATAGGACCAGGAACAAAGAAACGGGTGAATATTTTTGAATGTTTGCTTGCACTTAACCTGTTTTTTCTCAGTGTGTAATTAAAATTTTACAGCTACAAGTTTCATAATAAACATTTCTCACAGCCTGTACTGGAAGGTAAATCACATCTAATAATTAAGTCTGAATTTTGCAGTTAAAAAAGCCTACATAGTTCCAAAACTGAATTACTCAAAAAGCTAATATCAGGTCATTACCAGCACATTTTTAAGCAAATCATTAACTTCTGTAGTGCATGTCTGTAAGTTCTGTAGTGCATTTCTGATGCTCAAACTTTGTGATTGCTGTGTGCATTTATTAGGCTGCAAATTTAATTTCTCATAGCATAAAAATTATGAGGAGTTTTTGTAAACTTGTAGGAGCTATGTCTGTTTCTGCGATAGCAGGATGATTCTAAAAATTTGGTTTTTTCTTTCTATTCCATAATTTCCTTTTCATTTCAGCTAGTGATACTAGAAGTGGAGCAGTTAGGAGAAGGGAGAGATGCAGAGCAATATGGAAGACATTAAAACAATTGTTTTACTGGGCAAAATTAGGTTGGTCAGACAGTATTGTCCCATACTGACTACGGAAATAATGCTAACAAGAGCTGCTGTGTTTGCTTGGTACTGCAATGCCTTTTCCTGGAGTCATCAAGGTGGCAGAATTAAATTGGACAAAGTACAGGAATGCAACTTGTAGGAAACAGCCCTGCCAGGGAAAAGGATGTAAAGGGTGTCTTGCATTTCTCTAGTCAAATGATTATGAATTAGCAGCACATCCTCTACAGAGAAGTTCCTGGTGCATGCCTTTAAAAGCTTCACTGAACTTTTTCTACATCTGCAGATAAATCATGCTGACATATTTCTCGTATTTTACTGTTACCTTTATCCAGATGTATTTCCAGATATAGGTAAGTAATGTATCTCTTAATAAATATTCATTCTGGCAAAAAACACAAAAGCTCTCACAAACACTCATGATAAAATAATGCTGGTCAATGCCAACTTTTTACTTCAAGGGACATCTGCAGGACATCCAAAGCAGTACTTAGTCACCAAAAAAAATAATGGAAGTGCCACTTATGTAACTTGAAAAAAGTAGTTAAACTTTACACTGACTTCAACAGAAAGTTGACCTTAACTTTCTGTCTCTGAAATGTAACCTAATGTTATGCTTATATGGATATGCTTAGCCTGTGTTCTTCATCACACACACACACACACACACACACACACACACAAAGCACTATTCTGTCTCCTCAGCTGGGCAAGACAGAAAACCTCCGAAGCCTTGGAATTACAGCAGAAAAGCAGCCCAAGTGTTGGCTGAGCCTTGTCTGGGTAGTTGGGTAGTGCAGGTCTGGCTGGTGAAGCCTTGCTCTGCCTGCCCTGCTGCTGCCTGAGGTGTGGCGAGCCTGTCACTCAACACCTCTGCACAAGCAGCTCCCCAGCCCCCTCCTCAAAAGGCTGCCTCTGAAACAAATGGAAACCCAAACTAACTCTGCAACTAAAACCTGAAGAGCCCAGCTCAAAAGCACAAACAGCAAAAAATATCTGAATTGCCAGATTTTTTGAATAATAGCAAAATTGAAAGTGCCTTGGGTACATCTAAGCACAGCTGCAATAGCTAACTTATTAATGTCTTTTCATTGGCAGCCACATCTAAACAATCTGCAAAAGAAACTTTAACAGCTTCTCTTGTCATAAATGATTCAGCTGAAAGATATACAACCTTGTAAGCCAGGTGGTGAGATGTAAAAGAGGCTAGATCCTTCATAGGATATTTGGGGTTTTTTCTGGTTTTTTTTCAGGCTATACAGAGAAGCCCCTATCATTGGTTGATGTGAATAACTCCTAAGGGCCTTGAAGGCATGTATATTAATATCAGGAAAGGTATTTGTTTCAGACTCTCTTGCAGAACTTTTGTTAAGGAACTACCCATAGGATTAAAAGTATCAGACAAATTTGGTGAATATGAGTGAAATGAATAATTTAACTAGTTAAGTTATTAAATCCATATGGAAAAGCCACCTTTTAATGCGCAACAAGAGCTTTGAAAACATGAAAAATTGCATTACTGAAATTATAATCTCATCCTTCTTTCAGCATACAGGTCCAAGAAAAATAAGTCAAAGATTCTTTCTCTCTTTTTCTCCCATTAATTTAACCAAAATTACAATGAGAGAAAGAAAGGTATAAATGAGGTAACAGCACTGCTGCAGTTAAAATCATAGCCACTGACAAAAACAAAACAGGAATAGTTTGTACCTGATTGTAGTCTTAATTATCAGCCTTGCTGATTCTTAGATCCTATTGTTTAAAAATATTTCATGTTTTGCAGGGTATCCAAATAAGACTTTTTTTTCCATTGACCAGCAATGACTCTCTCAGGCCCTTCTTCTTGTTCTCTTGATTAGAATCAATAGTATCTTCCAGATTCATCCTGGCACATGAGATGAGCCAAGAAAAGCTACTGGCCAGTTCTAACTCCTTGGTGGGTAAGTGATGCCAAGGTCGTGACTGAAGTGAAGTACCTGGGAATAAACTAGTCTGGATTTGTTGTGATGTTTTTATTCTTCTCTAAATGAACACAACCTTCATTGTCAAAGGGCTGAAAAAGGCAGGAAAAACCCAGTAAACAAGTCACTTTCAAAACAAGACAAAGACAAGAAAAGTGACTCACAAAAACGAAGTTCTATAAAATTGTAAGCTACAGGGAGAAGGGTCAACACGGCTGCTTAACTTTGCTTCCCAATTCTTAGTATAACGCAAAATAAAACAGAAATAAAGGTTTGATCATGGCTTGGCAAGTTTTATTCATATTTTTAGCGCATATATAGGTGGTTATAATATCTATAAGTAAATGAAATATCAGGTTGTTGCTTTATTATTGAACTAGAAGGAAAGCAATGGTATGGAAATTTTTCCCTTCTGTTTTTCCCCTGTGTTTGGTAAGAAATCTATGCCCATTAATCTTACTGTACTGGGTTAAATGACCAGGTTTTGGCAGTGGGAGGACTACAGGGGTGGCTTCTGTGAGAAGCTGCCAGAAACTTACTCTGTGTCCAGCAGAGCCAATCCCAACACAGACATGATGCTGGCCAGGGCTGGGCCAGTCAGAAGTGGCGGTAACACCTCTGTGATAAGACATTTAAGAAGGAAAAGAAAATATTATTGCACAGATATAATTGTGGCAGGGTTAGAGCAGAGTGAGAGTATGTGAGAGAACAGCCCAGCAGACACCAGGGTCAGTGGAGAAGGAGGGGCAGGAGGTGAGCTGAGCTGTGGTGAGGGAGATGTGCCCCCGTGACCCACGGAGGAGACCCACACCAGAGCAGGGGCATGCCCGAAAGAGGGCCGTGAGCCCATGGGAAACCTGTGTGGAGCAGGCTCCTGGCAGGGACCTGCAGAGCCCTGGGCAAAGGAGCCCACGCTGGAGCAGGGTTTTTGGTAGAACTTGTGACCCTGTGGGGNGATTTTTGGGAGCACTTGTGCCCCTGTGGGGGTCACAAGCTGGAGCAGCCTGTCCTTGAAGAACTGCACCCATTGCAAGAGTGGCTGCTGTTGCAGCAGTTCGTGGAGAGCTGTCACCTGTGGGATGGACTCACGTTGGAGGAGTTCACGGAGAACTTCATGGAGACCCCACACTGGGGCAGGGGAAGAACTTCTCTCCCTGAGCAGCGGCCGAGAGTGTGATGAACTGACCACTGCCCCCATTCTCTGTCTCTCTGTGCCACTGGAGGAGGAAGTCAATCTGGGAAGGAGAGTTGGATGTGGGGAAGGTGTTTTCCAGAATTATTTTACTTCTCATTATCTTCCTTTGATTTTGTTAGTAATAAATTAATTTAATATCTCTAATTTGAGCCTGTTTTGCCTGTGATGATATTTGGTGAGTGATCTCTCCAAACTCACCTGAAACCTGAACTCATAATTTTGGTCATATTTTCTCTTCCCTGTCCAGCTGGGGGGTGATAGAGTGGCCTTGGTAGGTGTCTGGCATCCAGCCAGGGCCAGTCCACTAAACTTACTCCTGCTGAGTCACAGCTATCCATATTTTGGACTCTGGGGCGTGTTGCCAGACTGCATTAGTCTGTCCACATGCTTGGAAGCAGCATGGTGTGGGTTCCCTGTGGCTGCATCCAGCCTGCAGTGCAAAGATCTATGAAGTCCCAGGGGGATTGTGAAGCGCAAGGGGACCTTTCCTTGTTCACATACTTTTTCGTTTCCTCCAGAGGGGACCAAACCACTGCAGAAACAGTCCTTCCCCAGGTTCCTTCTGCAAACACTGGCCTCATTCAGAAAAAGATGTTCAAGAGAGTATTGGAAAACACTGGAAATTTCACAGATCAGAAAGAATCAGATGTATGTTACCTTTTTCCCACAAATTATTTTACATTTTCAAGTCTTTTCATCCTAAAGCAAATTCACACGTGACGTTAAAGATAAGTTTGCTTTGGCTGAGTTTTACTAAGGTCTTAAGATATACAGTAATAAAATGCACAGTTTGTTTTTCAGTGGTATATGCAGGGCAAGAGCACATTTTGTAATACATCACAGGCATCTTAAATCAATGTGACACATTTAAGCTAATTCAGTTCCTTCTATCAGCACAATATCACTAGCTCTAGGTTGCTCCTATTAGCCATTTCCCTATTTCCCGCTTTTGATCCCCAGGGAAAAATTAACAAACCAGTTTGTTTAAACTCTTCTTGAAATATTAGCTCTCCTGTTAACCCAAGTGACTCTGAAAATTCATTTGGAACATAGAAAACACAGCTTACATCTGGATGGCTGTAACACTATTGTAACACGCATATTAGCTACTCCTTCTGTATTGCTTGAGGGACCAAGAATACATTTATCTTTTATGGAAAATTCTACCTAGCACTAGAAGTAGCAAAAAATAAATACACTGAACATCATGTAATTCCCAAGGCAAACATTAATCAGTTATGAGAAATATTATGATACAGGTATTTCAGCTCTCTTTTCCTTATGGGACTCATAAGGTAAATAATCTAAGCCATTGGATTGATTGTAGAAAGCATTTAAACCTATGATGTCAAGATATTTATGATTTGTGCAGCCAGATATTAATTTGCCAATACTTTTAACTCATGTGATTAGCTTTTTGCTATCCACACAAAGGTTGAAATGATGGTACCTTTTAAAGCTGATACTATTTCAGTGAGTAATGTAGAAATGATACTCTGCTGACTGAGAGTTGCACCAGGACTGTAACTTATCCACAGCTAGACAGCACTTCTTTCTCAGCTTACGCAGACATTTCAAACATTTTTCTACAGAGAACATTCCAAAGAGAACATCTATTGATACCGTAAGCATCCAAATATAAATTAGTTTTGTCCTAATTATGTACTGAAAGTTTCAGTCAGGAAATTCCACTAATGCCGACTAAAGCTTTTTTCACGATAACATTTTTAACTGGTTTTGACTTAGATTTATTTTCCCATATGCTTAAGTGATCTTTCCCAGGGAAAATGTTTTATTTGTCTATAATAAAAAAAAAATAATAATTTTTTTACATTTAGAAAGGTTTAGTCTGAAATATCTAAGCATATGCTATCATGTCAAACTTCTTCTTTAAGTTATCTTGGAAACTTTATACTCATAAAGATTGATCATACTCAAAATCATCTGTACCACAAGATGCAGAAATCTAAATAGTAAGGATGTTTCAAATAGCATTCAATGAAAAGCAGCTGTCCTTAAATGAGCTATACGTAAATATAGCAAATTAATTTAATATTTTGATTCTAGCTATATGGTGTAAAATATTGTAAGCATAATAAAAGTTAGGCACAACTGAAAAATACACACAGAAGGGAAAATTTCATTTTCAAAGAAGCAGCCTTTCTTCTACATGATATCCCCATATAATGAAAAGTTCTGAAACATTAAATGTTTAATTTGGTTCTGCTCCAAATCAGAAAAAAAAACAACATTAAAATGTTTTGTAATGCAAAGTAGACATCTCTAGCTTTTATCCACTCCACTCATTAACTTTTGTCAAATCAGTGCTATTCATTATGGGTGAGTTTCTTTGTGAAACAGAAAATAAAACTAAAAAGTCCATAACTCCAATCCTCAAGTTGTTCAATTGCTCAATTTTGTGAAGAACCAGTATATTTTTTTCTTCTGGTTTTGTTCTTATCTTAGTTTTAGACATCTGGCTGGTTTCTGTTTCCCAGTGGGCATTTTCTTTAATGTATGGGATTCACAACACAAAAAAGAGACTTCACCAAGTATCCAAGCACCAACATTAGGTGTGATTAACTCCTATTCAGACACAGCATCTTAACTCAAAGTAAATTTAAANAAAAAAAAAAAAAAAAAAAAAAAAAAAAAAAAAAAAAAAAAAAAATACTTTTTGTTCCTGGCAACCATTCCTTATTTCTACTCTCATTCCCTGCACTTTGTGGACAACCATTTTAATACCTAAAAGAGGAGGTCGTTTTGGTAATCATCCTTTTCAACAGCTGACTCACCTGGACTGGCCTGCCTAGGTACATCTTCCTTTCTAAAACACTTTTCACCTTTCCTTTTCTCAGTTTTGATCCAACTTTTATGAAATTTTGTCCCACATGAAGCATGACACAAAACTTTCATTTGGAATCTGTAAAATTAACATGAACTGGAGCCAGAACAGCTCTATATTTACAGAGTATTAGTACATCTGAACAGGACACCTTTAGCAATAAAAGGTGAAAATCAAAATTTGATTATGGACAACTTAAGATGAACCTTACTGTACTTACTCAACTGGAAAACGTAAGATTAACTAAATCTGAACTAAATTTAGTAATCTGCACTAAATTTAGTTCACAAAGATTTTTGGATTTGTAACCTGTAATTTTAACCTTTCATATTGATTTTATAAAAACCAAGAGATTTAAATGACATTCAGAAATTTCCATCTTTGTTTACATGGAAATCACATGCAGAAGGACAAGTGCACATGAATGTACAGCTGAAATGCATAACAACATAGATTTCAAGCCTTTTCCTCCTTCAGGAACTGCAAAGAATGGTGTATTAAAGCTGTAATTAAAATACGTAACTTTCAAAGGCAGTACACTCAGAGTCTATGAGCTCTGCTTTACATGTTTACACAAAGCCAATTTAACAGCGAAGATTTGAATTTTAGTGTCGACGCCATCCAAATGTTACCAAACTTTGTCACTAAACTGTGACCCACACTGGGTAAGTGAGGCAGCGAGGAAAAGATGTGGAGTAGAGGCACCTTTTTGTGGAGTAATATTTGAAATCTGTGTTTCCCACTTGTCCCACCCACAGAACTCTTGTTTTCTGAGTACGGATCCAATTCGCAGTATCCCTTTCTATTGGGCTGCCAGGGGTATTGAAATCCTAACGAACATGCAGTTATTAAAATATTGAATGAACTATAAAAAAACCCAAGTCTTGGGCAATCACTGCCTGAAAGTTCAATATTGCTACTTCAGGCAATATTATTACCTTATAATAAGGTCTCCTGTTTCCTAAGTGTGACTAATATACCTGAATTCCTAGACATGAGACCTTGTGTTCAGCTGTGTTAAACACACACACAGGCCAAATGAACTCACTTAGCAGGAGTACTCAGACTAGACTGTAAAGCAGATTTATCTGTGCTATGATTTAATATTCCATTTCATTCAGCTGCCAATTTCACAAGATTTTTTTTCTTCTAGTCCTTGATACAAACCAAGAAATAGGGATTC
>WAAG01091247.1:7263-20577 GCA_013390105.1 Tichodroma muraria
GCGCTGCCCGCGTCACAGGAGACGTGGGCACGGAGCGGCCCCGCTGCGACCCCCGCGGGCCTCCCGGGCTCCAGACTTCCCTGCCGAGCCCCCGACGCAGCACGACTTAGCCCGTGTCCCTGCCCCGCCGCCCTCCCGCTTGGGCAGGTGCGGGTGGCACCGCTCGGTGCCCCCGGAGCCCCGGTGCCGTCCCCAGGCGCGGTGCCGCCTGTCCTGCCCCCGGAGCCCCGGTGCCGTCCCCAGGCGCGGTGCCGCCTGTCCTGCCCCCGGAGCAGGGGTCCCTTCCCCGGCCGCGCTCTCAGCGCTCTGTCCCGCACTCTTCGCCCCGCGGCGCTCAGCACACGCGCCCGGTCCCGCCGCCGTGGGTGCGATCGCTGCCTCCTCGCTCCGTATGTTTTCTCTGCCCTTGGATCTTGGCAGGAGCCCGGCAAAGCTCCAGTTCAGTGAAGATGCAGCGGTCACTCGCTTCTACATGATTTACCTGCAATTAAATTTCGATTCAGCGTGTTACTGCTGTCCTCTGCTCTGCCCTTCGCAGGCACAGGCAGAACCGTGCTTCCTTAGCTGCAGACTCCTATCGTACGAAAGGATAATGTGGTACCCAAGAAATAAGATGTGAGCAGAACGAGGTGAGATCAGAGGCAGTGAAGTAACTTCCCACACATCTGTATAGGGTGTATCTCTCCACCTTTCCAGCTTGTCCCCACAAATTGTAAGAGTGTGCTGCAGCACAATCTTTTTTTCACTACTGTTTATCTAGATAGGCTGGATCTCTTGTGTCCCATCTCTCAGGGGGCAAGCAGTGCTCTGAATCCATGTTGGCATCTACCTTAACCATGGAATCATGGAATGATTTGGGTAGGAAGGGAGCTTAAAGCTCATCCCATTCCTCCCCCCTGCCGTGGGATGCCTTCCACTAGCCCAGGCTGCTCCAAGCTCCACCAGTTCAGCAGGGAAGCAGGTTTATGCTGTTTCCCTGGGTGCGCTCCAGCACTGGCATTCCCATTTCGCGGCTGCAGGGCTTTGCTGGAGGGTAGATAGAGCACAGGCGTGGTGTGACAATGCTGAGTTACTCTGCCCCTGCCTCTGAATGCGCCGGTTTTCTGTAGTCTGTGCCTTCTGTAATCATGCAAGCATTAGCCTTAGTGCCTTGTCCATATCCTAATTTGGATGATATATTTTTGCAGTTTCACTGGAATCAGTATTCTCATTCCTGCTCGTGAACTGTGAGACAGTTTTGCAGCAAGTTACTCAACAGTTGCTAAATTTTATGAGGGATGGCTGCACATTATTGCAGTTGAAAATGAGGAAGAGCCTAATGTACTTCTCACTTTGTCTATCCAGCTGCCTGTATAGTTCTATGCTTCTGAATAAAAATTATAGGCTTTATGCCACTAAGATACAGTTATTTCACATTAGAATTGTGTCCCCAATCTAATTTACCTGACATTGCTTTATAGTATGGAGGAGATGGCAACTGCTTCTCTGGTTAGGCTGCCACATACTTTGCATTATTATAAGGAATTATCTCACTCCTTTTTTAAGTTTCTTTTCCCTACTACATTCTCAGATCAGCGGTGTTAGCTGTAGGATGTTGATATTTACCAGAGAAAATGGCCCAAAGTGAATGTGACTTTCTATGTAGAGAGGATCCTTCATGAAATTCTTTCAGTTTTTGCTGAACTATGTCTTATCAAAAATGACCATTTCTCTTTCCCCAGGGAGAGAAAAGCGTTGGTTTTCTTTTTCTCCAGGAAAACAATTTATTCTTTTCTAGGATAACTGAATTGTGGTGTGTATACCAAAATCAAGTACCCAATAGTGAGTGAGCACCAGATCTGTACACTCCAGACAACCTAAGCCTGCAGTGAAATGATTTGACCCTGAATTCCTTGGGAGTTTGATGTGTTGTGAGCCAATTGGATCAGAACTGGCAGTTGTACTCCAAATCCAGCAACATTGATCTCCTCCTTAAAAGGGCACCATGAATCAAGGGCTCCTCTGGCTGCTTTTCCTGCATGGGTGTGGGTCAGGGCCAGAAAAAAATCTCAGTTGAGAGAGAAGAAAAGCAACTTTAGTTTTCTTTTTGATTTCTTTGGCAATTGCAGGCCAAATTTGGATGGAATATAAAGATTTGTCATCCCACAAACACTGCATGATAATGGATTCCTGCTTCGGCTTTGCATATGCTAAAGGACAGTGGTGCAGAGAGTGGGGACAGAAGTAAGAACTGTGAGAGAAGATGGCTTTAGGCTCCCAAAAGTTATCTGCTAGCCCTCAGCTGCAAGAACATTAGTTTCATGTTGCCAGCAAGACAAGAGTGAAGTCATTGGTCTTACTGCAATGAGAGAAAGGGTTAAGCACTTTTTATTCTACTTATCCACTGGCTGGATGTATGAGCAAACCAGATATTAAAAAGATAATTTAGAAAACACATTATACTGGACACCTTTCATGGAACTCTTAAATTATTCGTGTTTCTCTTCAGTGGCTTCAAAACTGCATTGAGCACTGGAGATGAGGTAGAAGAGTTTCTATTTGTGGAGTTTTGAGATCTTTCTCCTATGTTCCATTCTTTCAATTTTCTTCTCATCCAGTGAAGTTCTAATTCTTGTTTATATTAGTGTTTGTTGTCATGGAAATATCTGAAGGCTTTGAATCTACGATCATTGTGTTTGTTGTAGAGAGAAACTCAAAAACAGACTTCAAGGTAGAGATTCATTTTAAAATGATGCACCTCCAAAACTCAGAGAAAAGCAAATTCAGTTTTTATTATATCCAGGGACAGAAGGTGTTTTGACTGCTGTCATAAATGTGGTTTAGAGCAGAAGGTAGCACCTGGTGTATGCTTTCAAAGGTTATGGTTTAGCAACTCTCATCACTGAGGAGTGCTGATGGAATAGCAGTAATCCAGTTTAATAATGTAAAACACAGAGTGAGCTCAAATTACTTTACAGTTGTTTATATGGCAGTAATACCTGAAAGCAGACTTCACAACACAGCGAGTTTATTAATCAGCAAAGCTGTGCTCTGCTGTCACTAATTCAGAGGTTTAGACTCAGCTTTTGGCTGTGCTTCAGCTCACTGGGTCACACCTGGGCATCAGGTCCCTCTTCCTCACTCCCCAGCTTCAGAGAGAACATGATCCCTTGCTGTAGTGGTTCCACCCCTGCCATGGGCAGGGACACCTTCCACTATCCCAGCTGCCCATCCACCCTGCCCTTGAACACTTACAGGGATGGCACAGCCACAGCTTCTCTGGGCACCTTCTGCCAGGGCCTCCCCACCCTCACAGGGAACAATTCCTTCCCAATATCCCATCTAATCCTGCCCTCTGGCACTGTGAGTCCATTCCCCTTTGCCCTGTCATTCTGTGCCCTTGTGAAAAGTCCCTGTCCAGCTCTCTTGGAGCCTCTTTAGGTCCTGGAAGATGCTGTAAGGTCTCCCAGGTCCTTCTCTTCTCCAGGCTGAACAAACATCTTCAACTGCAGTCTGGTAATGGGTAAAGATCAGATGTTTTGCTACTAAATAAGAATTCCCAGTGCTTAAATAATTGCTAAAGCCCAGAAACATGAGAAGTACCTCAAGGGAAATGCTCAGAATTTTGTCCTCTGGTCACAAGATCATTTTCAGGGATTTCTTCAGCCTACTGCTTCCAGATGCTGTTCAGCAGCTGGGATCCGGAAGCCAGTTATATGGAATTACACAATATGGCATTGCTCAATGGTTTCCATTTTGTCCTTTGCATTGCAACCATTTCTGGCATTTAGTGGATTATATCTGATCCCAGTCAATGTCAGGGAAATGATTTAAGATGGGGTTGTTATGGAAGCCACAGGATGACACCAATAATCACTGAGACTAAACAGCTATTTAGCAAAAATGTTTTATATAAAAGGCATGTAGAAAAATTTACAATATTCACACATTAACACAACCTATAAAAATTTGCTACATATGTCATTCTGCATAGTGAGATGAAAAGTGTGAGTCAGGACACAGCACAAACAGAACTTGCTATATTTTTCCGTTTTTCTTCAAAGGTGTCCTGTCTGATATCCCTTGATAGTCTTCCCCCAAGATAAGATCTGGCAAATATGCCTTCAGATTACTCAGAAAATTATTAATTGGTGTGATTCCTGTTGCAATATGCTCTGCATGCAGAGACCAAACCAGATAGCACGTGTCAGTCCTGTGCTGAAATCACCTGGCCCTGTCCATCTGCAAGGAGAACCTACAGAAGTCATTTCTCCAAGGTAACAGACATACAGGTATGTAGGGAATGGCTCTGCTCTCCAGCCTTTCTGGCAGGGAGAAAATTTCTGAATTAAATACTGAAATCAGAAAGAAAACTGTAGAAATGTTTTCTGTTCTCTGTCAAAACAGATGATTTGAGAAGGAGGCAAACCAAAGTGTTCCAGTAAATCGTGAAGAATTTCACATTTGATTGCCACTGAAAACAGCGTGTGTGACACTGTTAAACAGCAGGAAGAAGTTAAAACTCATTATTTTCAGCTTACACTGGTGTGTTTCTTTGCCCTAACCTGCCAAAAGAAGGTTATTCCTGAAATTCTCTTGCTGCTCCAACACAGGTATTTAAGTGAGCCAACACACCTGCTTGTCTGAATGGCCAGATAAACACAGGGGCTCGTGTCTGTTAATCCCCTGTTGTTGACTGGGCAGGAAGACGAACAATGCCTGTTTACTGGTGAGGCCCATGTGCAGGGGCTGCTGTGATTTAATTACCACAACATGCAGGTGAATGGGAGGGTTCCCACGGCAACCCCAGTCTATTCAAAAAATAGCCAGACTTTATCCTGCCATCGCTCTGTTGATGTAAAGTAGCATTTGCAGAACTGTCTTCCTTTCCCTCCAATATATATTTCTTTTCACCTTTGCCACTGTTTCCTCTGAATCT
Source organism: Tichodroma muraria (assembly GCA_013390105.1). Taxonomy (NCBI): domain Eukaryota; kingdom Metazoa; phylum Chordata; class Aves; order Passeriformes; family Sittidae; genus Tichodroma; species Tichodroma muraria. Next base: position 12,182 of record WAAG01091247.1, read on the forward strand.
GGGCAAAATGTGTTCATGGTGCAATTTGTTATTCCTCCACTGACAATGCTACAGATGTGCTGATTTACACTACCTGACTTTTGCTGTAAATTGAACCCATACACTCTAAACTTTTAAATCCTTTTAAAACAGAATAGTAATTTTTATAGAGTTAAAAAATATACTGTTCATTTTTTTAAAAAAAATGTATTTTATAAAAAAAAAATCGTGAAATTTTTTTTCACCCATTCCTAAAAATAAAATCAAATAATTACAGCATTACGTAAATAAGCAGAATTTTTGTAAATACAGATAGTTGTGCCTGTTTTCCTTGAAATGTTAGTCATTGGGGTGTGTCATTCTATATTACATCCTACCAAACACAGACCAGTACAAATAAACACGGAAGAATCTTGTCATGCCTAACTTACTGCAAATTTCTCACAGAACCATCTATTTTTTTCTGGATCCAGTTCTAGTTGTCAGCAAGTGTAACAGCAACTGCATTACTGAACTTATTGGGAGCCTGGTGAGATGTCTGCAGCACAGTGATTAAGTAAATAGGCACTGTTACAAAATGTTGATCAAAACAGATTGATTTCAAAAGCTCTTCAGTGCCGTTCCAGCAGCTGTTCTTATGTACAATATCCCGCACAAGACAAATGTGTTCACTCAAGACATGATCCTGGAGAATGCTTAAGCACATACTTAATTTCAAGCATGTGGATACCCTGATGTAGTCAGACTGTTCGTGTGCTTAAAATTAATTAGGTGCTTAAGTGCTTTGTTAGACGAGATGAAGATGTGCAGCTTCTGCAAAACTCCTGTACAAAAAACTTCTGGAGAAATTCCAGGGGCACTTGGGCGCAGTATGTACAAAGGCTCCTGACATATTCAAGACAGGGTCCCAGTGGAGACCACAAGTAAAATTTGGGATCCAGTCTCAGCCTTGAGTGACCAGACCTGGAGCATCCGCCATCCCTCGTGCCACAGCTGAGCCGGCCTGGAGCCTCTCTGCTGCTGGTGAGGGCTTACCTGCCCGGGCTTCTGGCCAAAGGTATCACCTGAGGGCTGTGAATCCCTCACACATTCCCAGCCTGGCTGCCTGTGCCTGCACAGAGCATTGCCACCCACAGCCACCTGCTGCTGCTCTTCCTGGCTGCTGGGACAGAACTCGGTGAGTGAGCTGAGAAAGGGCAGTCTGCTCTTTTTGGTATGAATACAGCTTTTGCTTGTTATCCCGTTTTATAGGAATTTAAGCTGTCCCTGACTAGAAAAACCAGGCTGTTTGGGAACACGGTTTTCATGTTCTAACTGATCATAAAGGCTCCAAAAAAACTTGCTTCTTTGTCCATGTCAACTATGTCACTGTTGCTGACAGAGACAAAAATCCTGTCCTCTCTCTTCAGCTGAAACACACCACCTTGATAGATGGAATAAAGTCCATATTCCGCCTTTTTAGACCAGCAGCTTGTCCTTGCACTCTTCATGAGCAAAATGGGCTCAGGGTAATTAGTCAGTTTGTAAACATACTGGACAAGCTGTTTGGGGTTTCTGATTTGTCCCAACAAATCTGAGTCCTCGTTCTCGTCTTCACGGAAGCGAAAGTAAATTTGTGAGTAGATGTAATAGAAGCCGGTCTGGGGTATCACTAACTCGCCATTTCTCAGCTCCACGTTGTAAAGGAAGGAGTGGCCTTTTCTTGATGATTCCCAGTTGTTTATTTTGTGTCCATTTCCTCTTCTGGGCAAAGGATTTACTTTGGAAAAAAAAAAAAAAAGAGAGAGATGTTAATTTAAAATACAGGTAGTGAAGCCAAGTATCTGCTAGCTGAGGAGCCTGGTTTTTAATAACAAAGTAAGAAAACCTGCTCTTCCCAGCAGTTCTTAGGTCCATTCTCACAACAATTTGATGGTCCATAAGTAAGGTTTATGTGGTAATTAACATGAACTGCCTTTATTTTTAATATCTGTGCTCCCAAATAAGGGAAAAAAAATGGTTCTACTTAGTAACAAAGTTAAAATATCCATTAGTGTCTGATACCCTCTGAAGCTGCAGAAAGCTGAGCAAGCCCTTCATTAACATGGTCTGAATGTCAAGTCTTTTCTGTCTGTCTCACATTTCTAACAGGTCTGTCACCATAGCAGCTGGGCCTCGAATAACCAACAGAAGGAAATGAAAGAAAAGAGGAAAACTTAACACTAGGAAGGACATTTAAATTTCTTTTTTCCCCTAATGAAGGTTCCAAAAGAAGAGTTAGGGAGGTACCCAGAGGAAATGGGCTTTCTCTCCGTTTGGTGAGAATAAGCAGAAAAAACCCAACGCCTGGGACAAGACGGGTTTGTTTCCTACTACTAACTCCATTTAAGTATTAAAAGGTGTTTGCAAGCACGAGGCCAGCAATGGGAGAGTAATTTAATTAATTTCACGGTCTTTAACTGCTGTTAAAGGTTCCTCCTTACTGCGTGAGGACAGGGAGCTCCTCCTGCTGCTGCTGCCCGTCAGGTGCGCCGCGATCCTGCGGCTGGGACCGCGCGGCTGCTGCCCCTCCGTGTGTGGCAGTGTCAGAGTCCTTTCAACTAAAAGGAAGAAGAAACCCCACCTCAGAAGCAAGGACTTTAGAAAGCACATCTGCTCCGTCTGACTTGATTTTAAGGAATAGGTATGTCACTTTTTAATTGACTGAATTATAGACTGGTGGCTAATTATTGGATAATAAGGCTCAAATTCCGCTTTCACTCTTGCTCATGGAATGTCTTTATGTGCCTCTTTGTTCTCCTTTTTCTCCTCCCTCTGCCTTCAAGTTATCAACAGACAAAATAACCCATAGTACTGAATTTTATGCTTAAATATTCCTAATCTCCCTGTGAATTTCCACTTGGAGGTTGTAATGCTTTCACCCAGCATCTTTAGTGTGAGCTTCAGCAGAGCTACTCCTTAACTGATCTCTGCAGCTCTGTGCTGATGCCAGTACAAGATCTTAGTCAATTTTCTGCACTTATAAAAATTCAAGTCATTACACATCAAGTGCCACTAGCTCCTTTCTACCACAGATAATAAAATTATTACAATACCGTTGATTGCAGATATGTTTTCCTCGTAGCTTCTTGACATCATCTGCCAACAAACACAGTGAAAATGAATTAGCTTGTCAGCTGGGGCTGACAGGTGCAGGAAAAACACACCTTTTCTTACTCATGAATAAAGGGGATTCTGGATTTGATCAGCAAGCAAATAGGAAAAAAACCCCATCTATTAGTTTATTGTAATAAAGAATTTCTATGTTTACATCTTTTAGGTAATGAAAGACATGGGAAAACATTTTCAAGAGCTCAGGCTTAAGTCTATTGAAAAATCTGAATCTCATGCTTCTTTCGAATAAGGGAAGTATCCAAGCACCAGCTTCCATTTGCAGAATACTTGGCAGTGTGACCTATAGGGTCTTAGACCGGAGAAATTAAATTTAATTTACTTTTATACCTCTACCTAATCTATCTAAGATCTTAATCCAGCATATTTTACTTTGTGCATTCCCCTTCTTCATAACTGTTTGCTGACTGCTGAAACAAATCAGTCTGGGATGCACAGTGTTGCAGCAGCAGCAGCAAGTGTGGTGGCTAATAAGCCTGTATATTATAATATAATAGCCTGTATAAGACTAATTTATTTACCTGGTGGCTAATAAGGCCTGTAATGCCAATTATTGATGGGTTTTATCCTGCCACATTTCTATTTATCCATCTATCCTAATAGTAATATTATCATAATTTCAGCTTACTTCTGGCACCCAGGCTACCTTTTTCTAAGCAGTCAGGGAGCTAGTAGGAATATTAGATGTGTAAACATCTACCAATTAAAATAATTCTTTCTCTGTGCAGAAGTTCAGGGACTTCACTGGCAGAGCTTCCACCAAAGGAGCCGAGATCTCTGAATACAGATAGAGAATCCGTTTTGGACTGCAAGATCTGTTTTTGCCAGGCAATTTCAGCCAGAGGAGAATTTCTATGGATGAGCTTGTTTATGTGCTGGAGATGGGATTTTGAAAGCCACTCCAGAAGATTTTAGCCTCTGTGATTTTTCCAGCCAGACTGACTTTGTTCTCTGTAGCCAAAATTATGTGTATTGTGTGTAAGTCACGCAGAAGGTGCTCTTTGGGAAGGTGCTGTGCCTTATGGTGTGTGCTCACTTCTCTTTCCTCCATCCCTGCATCACACAGCTCGTGACTGGACCACTCCTTAGGCCCCTTTGTACCTCTCCCTGTGCTACATTTAGTCTCATTTTCTCTCCCCAGTCTCCCTGTAGTTCCAAAGAGGCAGTGACAGCTCTGACAGCACCACAATTTGTATGGTCAGGTAGAAACCCTTTATCCTGAGGTGTTTCAGACAAGCCAACCCATCACTGGAATTTGCTTAGTAAAAGCTGATAGTCTTCGCTTTATTATTTCCTGAATGCAGTGAAACCACTTTTATGTGTTGTTTTTTCCTTCTGCTTCAGTGCAAGCACTCTGCAGCTGGAGCTGGGGCCTGATAACTGCTTTGCAATAAAACAATCTGAGACTCCTCTGTTCCTGCTATTAGAAGTCCTTCAGCTGTAACATCACCAAGCACAATGTTCCCAAATACCTTTTTAATTAACTTTCCCAGGTGCCACTTTACTTGCCAGCAGGGATCAGCCTCTCTGTCTTCGCTTTCGATGAGATCCAAGTTTTGGATGGAATTTCCGATCTCCTCCCCGGTGAGACAAGCGATGCCGCTCTTGGAGTACGAGTCCTGGAGCTGCAGCAGAGGGAAAAGCCAGGGTTTTTCATCCATGTGTCTGCAGCTGTGGTATGTCACTATATTCACTAAGTGCTAAAAAACACTCTTTCTTTTCTCTAAAGCATTTGCTAGTACGGTGCAAGCAGGGCTATATGAACAAGAGGATTTAATTCTTCCTGATCTGACATATTTAAGTATGAGGGCATACCTCTCATGAAAAAAAAAATATTTTTGCATTATCTCCATGGACATAAATCTGGTATCCAGTATTCAACTTAATATGTTTTGTGAAAATTCAACACCCAAATCCCTGATGCTGAAAATTCTTTAGATTCTCTAGCTCTGCATTAGAAACATTTCTTTTGCACAAGATTGTTTTTTACACAAATTACTGAAGGTGAAATCAAATACTGGACCTTAAAAGTATTTTCCATGCTGTCTTTTCAGCCAATTGCATTTATAATCCAGACCTTTGCTGTTATACATATCTGTACCATCTCCTCCCCATATCCAGTCTGGGGTCTCTCCTAACAGCATTTGTCCTAATAGTCCAGACAACTGAAATGACACTTGAGTCCAAATAAAATTATAATGCTAGATGTTTTTGACATGAAAATATCAAATATCTATCTGTATCCTCTAGTCATGGAAGAAACATTTTTCTGCTAAGATTGAAGAGATTGGCAAAACTCCTTTTGGCTCCAGGGGAATCTGACTGGGGGAGTTTTCCTAGTGGAAAGCTCTCTCCAAGCTCCCTGCAGATGCGACTCCAGCTGGCGCTGTTGGTCAATGTGGGAGCACAGAACCTGAGAGCCGCCCTTGTTTGCTTTGAACTGGGCTCCTGCTGCATCAGCTACAGACTGGTTAGGCTTGTGGAGCCAGCAAAACACAACAGAACTTGGAGAAAACAGCAAGAAACATGCAAAGCATTCAGATGGAATCCTGGTAGTAGCATTTAAATTTAACTTTTTTTGTTGTGTTAAAGAAGCTCGGTTCGGTTGTTAAACAGATGCATTTTTTTCCTGTGTTTTTTAGCTGTCCTTGAGACTGGGGTATTGAAAGCAACAAATGGATTTCCTCCTTCACACTCCATGCTTTTCCTGGCTGTTAGAAAACAAAGGTGTTTAGGAAGAGATTTCCTGCTACAGGGGGAGGAGATTTCACCTCCTTCAAGTCCCACCTTCAGTTTGCAGCAGCAGATTCCACTGAACTTCAGCTAGTACTTGAAATGATGAATTTTGTAGGCAACAGAAGGAAAAGGGGCCCCCACTAAGAGTGTCTGTGAGGGTTTCTGTGTCTCTGCCAAGGAGTACAGTGGTATTTTTAAATCAGGTTTCAAGAACTCAAAGTGATTAATATTATGTGTTCATTGAGGTAAAACTACAGGCTCTGACCAATCTAACTATACAATGAGCTTCTTTAAAAAAGCAGTTTGACGAGTTTAAGGAAAAAAGCCAAACAGGCAAGTTGTGAGGTTACTGTTTATTCTCTTGCAGACCCGTCACAGCTCAGCTCCCAGCTCTGCCCTCCCATCAGGGTGCAAACAGTCCTGTGCCTCTGCTTCCACCTTACCTGCTCACTTTTCCCCAAAACAGCTTTGCCCTCCAGGCACTGGAACCTTACTTTGTATGCAGTTTGAAATCCTCAGGGAATGCAACCTTGCAGCAGCACATTATGGAACCCACGGATTGGAACTTCTCTTGTAATATTTACTCCAATTAAGTTTATCTGCAGTACTGAACCCTTTGAGGACACAACTCCTGCAGGAATCTTATCTTGTAGAACCTCTCTCCTATGTTAGGAGTGGTTACTGGACTGTTTTTGAAACAGAAGGAAGCCTGAGGTTGTTTTCCTTGCAGCCCTGTATCCTGAAGCAAAAGAACTTTTATTGTCTCAGTACTTCCTCTCAAAGCAAAACAGTTAAACAAATGTCATACTCCCAGTCCTAATCCGGTTACTACAGCTGTAGTGGACAAACCCTGCTAGTTAACAGCATGCTTTTTGTAAAGACAGAAATACCTGCAGCCTGTGCAGCCACTGTAATTTGGTGAAGGTGTAGAAATGCAGATATTGTGAACAAAAAAAGGGAAGAAAAATGTGCAGACAAAAATCATAGTTTATCTACAGAGATTTATTCCAGATGTACCATGTGGATGTGGGGCATGGCAGCAGGCTGTGTCTAGACGAGGTTTTTCCCATTTACTGAGCACCAAATGGCACATGCAGGAATATGTGGTTAAGGTACCCCCCTCCAGAGTCAGCAACCTTTGTTTGCAGCCCAGCACAACTTCAGTTTGGACAGACTTATCCCTTCACAACTTCACAAATGCAGACTTGTTATTCCTCAGAAACTGTAAGACGTATTTTGGGCAAGTCCCTGGGATGTGGTTGTGTCCCAGGTGTACATATTTGAATAGAAGGAAGGAAAAGATAAGTGTGGTTACTAATTACTTAGATTGGCACGTTTGTTAGCAAGGGACTCTGAACTGTGTGCACGAGGAAATGAGGATGCCTTTATACATTTTTCTTAATTAGCAATCATGTAACCTGATTTCATAAAGTCAGACATTTCTGTGACTCCCCCATTGGACAGCCACAGCTATTAATTCAGCAGGAAAATCTGTTTTATACATTTTGAAAGTATGAGCATTGGCTCCTATTGCAGAACACTGCACACTCTTTGCCTCACAGAGACCTCTGACATCTCAGCAGACTTCACCTATTAAATCTAATTTGGAATAAATGCATATATAGCATAATATGCATATCCACGTTATTATTAATAACGTAATTAATTATGCATTGCTGCGTGCATATATATATATACACTATAGTAATTTACATTTATGCAATACTTTCTGAAGTTGTGGACGCACAGAACACTTACCTGCAGGTAGGTTTACCTGTGTGCCAGGAGTAAAAACATCCAGGCACAACTTACAGCAGGACAGTCAATCTGGGGTAAGACACTCATGGAACCCCTGAGTAACAAGGGTCCTTGAAAAGCAGGGCCACACACGCGGGACTATCAACTAAATTCAACTTTCTTGGAGTGTAAATGATCTTTTGCAAGAAGATGGAAGAGTTAAGCAGCAGCTGGCAGGCCTCCAGGCTGCAAGGAGACCAAAGCATCTCGACTACACAACGGGTATTTTACAAGTTATTCTGGGGAATTCAGCGGTGTTTGCCGTCTGGTGCAGTTCCTTTAGGATTAGTCACAGTCTTAAAACCATGCTTTGTCCTACGGGAAGCATGTACGAGGCACTCGAGCTTTCCCCAGTCCTTCTCGGCCTGTCCAGCTGTCCGCTCCCACCCAGCCCTCCCGGCGCTCCCGCACCGCAGAAGCGATGGGACGGCGAATTCGCGCTCTAATGGGAAACACATTTCCCGGCAAAAGCGCAGAACTTTTGTTTCCTCGAGTCTGACGCTCCGTAGCCGCCCCGGCTCCGACCTCCCTTGCCCGCGCACGCCCGCGGCCCGGCTGCGCTGCAGACGCGGCGGAGCGGAGCCCTTCGTCCGCGGGGGCTCGGCCCAGCCCCGCGATGCTGCTCGCATCGCCCCCCGCCCACCGGGGCACCGCACGGGGACCGAGCCCACCGAGCCCCGCACAGACCTGTCTGAGCTCGCTGGTGAAGTACAGGAAGGTGACGGCCACGCACA
>WAAG01091247.1:25536-62420 GCA_013390105.1 Tichodroma muraria
TTTTTTTTGAGGCCTCTTCTCAGCAAAGCATCTGTCACATACCTGTCTATCTTCATCTGGGCTACAGATTCCTCATGGAACAGATTAAAATCAGTAACAAGGATGTAGGTAGAGATGTGAAGGAGATTTCTGTTTCCTTGCTGAGGGAATCTGCCATTCACTCTGTGCTGTTGGCATCATGTCCAGGCTCTGCTCAGATGAAAAAGCAGCAAAATGCTGTGGGTGCAGAGGAACTGGGGAGAAGCAGGCAGAGATGATTTGTACTTCCATGAAGCCTCTTCCCTCTTCCTGGCAAACCAGGACATGATGGATTAATTGGATGGGCTGTGTCTTCTCTTGTCATTGAAAAAACCATGGAGTGAATTAAATTCTTGGTTGTGTCCAGGAGAATCTGTTTTCCTGCTGTCATAGTTTGGTTTCACCTACAGCATGTTAGATCTGTGTTGAGGATGTGTGGATTGGATTTTGCGTTTATGTCAGCACAGCCCTCATGGGAGTGGGAGGAGGTTGGTTTGTGTCTGTAGCAGGAGCATCACCGTGGCATAGAAGGTGATACCCATTGCTGTGTGTGCACTTTCTGGGCTTATTTACTCTGTGTCCTGCTGCTGTGGAGGCTTTGGGACTGCCCGGTGGCTGCTTTGTTCTGAGGAGTGGCACAGACCCTGGGCTGCTCTGATCCACAGCTCCTGGATGATTGATGAAGTGCTGCGTATTTTGCTCTGCGTACTACTGTGGGACACAAAGATTATTCTACTGTTTCATTTATGTCTATTGAAAGAATTCATGCCAGCAGCTAGAAAAACTCCTCTGCTCAGTCGTCCATCCTTTATGATTAGTATAAAAAATAGGGAATATCAAGAAGAGAACACAGCCATGAATATTGTAGCTATTTTACCCTGAGCGAGGAACATGGAGGGAATTTCTGGGAGTGGCATGCAGTGACTCTCACACGAGAAACACATTTAAATCCTTCAGTGTGGGGGTGCCTCCACCACCTCGAATGTGTTTTTATCAGATTGACAGCTGTGAATTCAGGGGGGCTGGCTCAGGGTCTGGCCAGGTGAGTCAGGGTTAGCCAGACTGTCCAGAGGCTCATGAGCTGGAAACGGGAGTCGGTGGAACCCCTGTGAGACAGGAGGAACTTGAATTACTGGTGGAGATTGCTGGGTTATCAGTTAGTGGGAGCAAAGCTGAAAGGAAACCTTGGCCATGGTGAATAAGCCAATCACATCACGGTGGTGATAAACAATACACGTGCTTTATGTTATAAAGGTACCATATAAATGTCAATTGCAGATGTTATGTTAGAATTTTGTGTATCTGTATCTTTGGTGACCAGTTGGTGTTTTCAGTGACACCTAACTCTGAAGGCATTTGCCTTCTGTCCTGAAAATGGGTCATTATAGGGCAGGGAGCAGAGATTCCCCATAGCTACTACCAAAGAGAGCATTGAAGCAGCTCTGGGGCCAGTTTGCCACAACAACAGAGACTGAATTGCTCTGGAGCTGATAACAGATGGCAAATTTTGCCAGATGCAAGATGTTTTCTTGCTCTTGTACAGCACTGGAACTCAGCAAACAGAAAAAGCTCGAGGAAGAATAGAAAGCAAAGCAGTCTCCTGGGTCAATATGCCTTTCAGTTTCATCATTCCTACTCCAAAGTTGAGTAACATTTAACTGAAAAAAGACATTTATAGCTATAACAATATTTAACTAAAAGCAAACTGCAGTGTACTTCATCGAGCTGCAGTATATTTACTCTTGGACCAAGATTTTTTTGCTTTTTCTCACTAATTTTCAACTGAAACTCAAGCTGACATTGATTGGCAAAACAAAAACTTGAGTGTCTGGGAATAAAACTCATATAACAAACACTTCCCTAGGCTCTTTGAAGCAGGATTTCCTTATTTACTTGGAAAGGAAGTTGGAAAAGGCTCCTGACAATAAATATCTAATGCAAAAAATCTTAAAGTAGAGAACATAACATTGTTTAAAGAAACTCCATTGCTTTAAGAGCTAGTGATTGCTACACAGCAATCAATTTGCTGGCTCTGAGTAACCCACAGCACTTGTCTTTTTCCATTAATTTTTAGCTAGCCCTGAGATGTAACTTAATACAGAAGTACTCCACCAAACAACCCCTGGAGACTTTTCCATATCTTAGCAGGCAAAACATTCCCAACTTGTGTTTCCAGCTTTGTTCAATAATTACTCTTATTTGTCTGAACCCCACGACAGTATCAGCAGATTAATTACTGCTCTGGTCACAAAGTTTTTAAGTAACCCATTAACCAGAAAGGTGATTCTGGCAATGCAAATAAAGGCCATCTGAAAACAAAATGTAAGATGTCAACACTTGGAAGGAATGAGATAGCACAGAGGTGCTTTGAACCTTATCAAAGTATCATCCTTCATTGTTCCAGGTGTCTCCTCAGACAAGAGCGCACAGAATTCAGGAATCCCTTTCATTTTGGATGGGGATTCCAGGTGGACTTTTAGGGCTGTTGGGTCTTTCTACAGCTGGAGACACAAGCCCCTCAAATTCTGCAGTCTCCTTGGCGTAGCCACAGTTTCTGAACTGAGGGAAGGAGACACCACCAGGTCCTTCCAGGGAGGGAGAGGCTGCGAGAGGCGGCACCAAGGGCAGGCTCAAGGGTCCTGCAGTGGGTGTGAGGCTTTGCAAATCCCCTCTGTCCCCAGGTCTGCAGAGGAGCCAGGCAAGCCTTGAGCCCACTCCTGCAGCCACTTGTCCCAAGGTGTCCTTTGCAGAGCATGGCCTGCCCTTCCTGTGCTGTGCTGGACCAGGACTGTCGTCAGTGGGGCTGCTGTGCAAAGACAGGTCACAGAGGAAGGGTAAACCCCCCACTTTTTAAAAGGTTTGTGTTGATTCTGGGTTTTCTGTGAGTTTTTTCACAGCAGCAACACCAAATCTCTACAAGGAGACAGCTAAAATCACAACAAACTGCATAAGGGCAGAGAAGAATGGAAGGAAACACTTAAAACAGTTTTTCTGCCAAAGAAAATGTCCATATGATGACATCATCTTGATATAGGTGACCTTTTTAAGTTTATAAAGATTTGTAGATGTAATAAGGAAATGAAAAATAAAAAAAATCAGATTTTACAGTGAAGGAGGAAAGACTGGAAATAAAGCAAAAAGCATAAGCCCAGATACTAAAGGAATCCAGACTTGACTAAAATATTTTGCAATAGTAAAATAATTTCAAAACTTTTTAAATGGTTTTAAATAATGGGTGTTGGAAACTTGTTTTGGCAGAATCAGTGCATGAGATTGCCATGGAGAAGGCTGGGGAAGATGTTTGGGCCCTTATTAAAGCAACATGGACATAAAAAGATATGCAGGAGTACAGCTTGAGGTCTATATTTCATGCCAATATTACCTGACTGGGTAAGATTTTGCACTTCTTTAATCTTCTGGATAATTTTGGAGGTTTGGTATATACTGCTTAAGCTGGTTGAGGATATGTAGGGTTTGGGATAAGAAAAAATTGGAACTGTTGCAACAGAATGTTTACATTAAAAGAATAAATGCAAAAGTAATTTCTGTGTAACTAGGAAGAATTATCACCAAAGGGCACTTGAAAAATAATTGATGACTGCAATTAGCCACAACAATAGTTCTTCAGCACAGTTAGATTGTAAAAATACCTCCATGACTGACTTAATTAAAACACTTACCAAGGGACTTGCCTTGGCTTAAAATAATATGTCTCTTTCTATGACTTTTGGAGGCAGGTGAACTTGATCTCCTTGTCTTCTCTAAGGCTCCTGTCCAGTAACATGTTTGGGACAATTAGGTCCTTAATCATCTAAAGAAGAAATACCACTCACCCTGGCAGCAGAGAGCCCTTCCTAGCACAGAGATTGTTCTGGTGTGTGACTCAAGGGCTTAATTTTAAAAAATGGGCCTTCATGATGCAGATGCAGTTTTGTGAAAGGAAAACACCAGGAGATGATGATATGGCTTCACAAAAATAACTTCCCCCCCTCTGTTGGTGTCAATGGCAGGAGCAGGATGTGGTAATTGGATAGGATTTGATCTGATACCCATCTATCCAGACAAAGCACAAATGGGGAGCGATGATGAGGACATGCAGTGAGATGTTAGATGTGCTCACCCCTTCTCAAAGGAAAAAAGCTCCCCTTTTGCCTTCTTCCCATCTTGTTTCTGACTCCATGGTCTTGCTGCTTACCTTGGATCAGCCCTGGTGCTCATCAGAGCCAACAGAGCTCATTATTCCCACGAAACACCAGAAAGTTCTCCTCTGGGCTCACAAGGAGGACTGGCTCAGTGAAGAGCCCACAAGCCCAGGGCAGTGCAAGGAGAGGTGGGAGCCAGTGCCAGGGTGAGGATGACCCTTCCCTGGCTATGAGGAGCGCTCAGCTGCCCATCCAGCATCAGCCTTAGCCACTCCAGAGTGTTTTTGTTAGTGCAGAGGTTGGATCTGGCTCATCTCCAGGCACTGGCTTCTTTTAAGTTGATAGTTTAAAGGAAAAGAGTCAATGAAGGGCTTTCTCATCACCCCTGCCACAGATTTTTAATGAGTGCTTTCAGGCTGCTGAAACTCTCCTGTCAAAGAGATTAGTGGGGAAAATCCTACCTGTTATGTAACACTCATTTTGGGGAAAAAATACTCTTTATGAGAAACACAATGCTTATTTCCTCCAGTGAGATTATCATTGGTTTTGTTTTCCTTTTCTTTGTTACTAGCAGTTTCATATTTAGCTTCAGGATTCTCTGAAGGGAGTGGCCCACAGACCCTCAGTTGAACCTGCTTTCTGTTTCTGCTACCAGCCACATCTTGAAGTGCTTTCCAGGCACGAGGACAGCCTGTACCTCTGGGAGGTCTCACCTGGGGCCAGGTGAGACCTCAGTCAGACACAGTTCAACAGAAATCACCAGCAGCTTCCCTGAATTGGTTGTTTGACTAATATCCCAGTGGCAATATCCATTTACAGCTCCCACTTCTTTCCACTGTGTTTGAAAGAAAAATTCAGTTCGCCAGACAGGTTTGTAGTGTGGGCACATGGAGGGTTTTGCTGACCACTTTAAGAGGCAAAGAGGTGCAGGGCAAGGTGAGAAATCCCATCCAAGGCTTCCCTTGAGCCCTTCCCCTCAAGTGGCCTGAGCTGCCCTTTAGTGAACAGGCTGGGAAAATGGGCCAGTGCCTCACCCGAGTGGGTCAGTCCCTCCACACACCTCCTTCCACCTCAGCTTCCCACCCAGATGTAAAAACTGTGCCGATGTTACTCCCTGCCAGCACCCAGCTGTGTAAAGGGCATTTGCCTTATGTGGGGAAGCACATTATTCTCTCATATAACACCTTTTAGAGAGGTTCAGAGTGGACCTGGGGAAGTACCTCTGGCTTGGCTGTGAATGTCATGAAGTGGATGTAAATTTTTAGCATGAGACCTTTGAACTCACTGTCATCAGCTGAAACAGGAGAATGGAGAGTGAAATTGCACTCTTCATTTGAGCAGTGAGGCTGCTAGAGGGCTCTGTCATGTTTGCCAGTGCTTCTGTTCTGCTGATTGCTGTTAGATATGCAGATTCTGTCCAGACAGAAGGGTTACTAGGATTGCCCAAGAGTTGCTGGGAGCGAATACCCAAGGAGTGCTCAGCTCTGTACATACCTTTATTTTCTTTCCTTCAATGTGCCTTCTTAAGAAACATTTATCACCACTGCCCCTCTCTCACATGGAAGAGGTGCTGTTTAGTTTCTATCATTAAAACTGATAAAGTGTCCACAAGCAAGGGATGCTTCTTTAGAGAGCCCTTTTTTTTGCAGCTGGTTATGAAAGAGCAATTTCGTTGTCCTTGCAGGATATTAATAGGGAGGAAGTTAGAAATATTTTATAAATACCGCATACATAGCCTATTTATTATGCTCATTTCCTATTTCCTTGCTCAGAAATTGTCTCAGGGTCACTTGAGGCTGTAAATAGAGATGCACAGCAGCTCTCCCCAGGCTGCCATGCCTCCTGCAGGCTCAGATTTGCCACCTGTGGCCACATTCAGGGTGAATCAAATTCTTTCAGAAAGAATCACACGCAGTCCTGAAAACCCGTTGTGTGCAGGTATGGCAAATCAGATATGTCCTTAATATTTATATTAGTAATCTGTTTTATTGTGCTTGCCTTGCACAGCTACAAAGGCATTTATTCTCCAGGGAGCACAATAGCTGGATGGGGATAGCAGAGATTGCTGTGATAATATGTTTGCAAAGCATTAGCAGGACAAAGCACTAAAGCCCTTTGAAGCTTCCCACAAAGAATTCAGCATGTCTGAGTCAACCAGGGGAAGGGAGGGCTGGGGTCTGGGTCTGGGGGAGGGCTACGGCGGCAGGAGATGGAAGCTGGCAGGAGGAGATTTTTGGTATGAAGAAAAGCAGATGTGAACTCCGGGTATGTCCAAACTCCCTTTCCAAGCACCGCTTCCTGCCTGCTGAGGAGGCACTTTTTTGTTTTGAAAGAGCTGAATCAAGCCCCAGTAGTACAGAATCGAAGCTCCTGAGGTGGGTTTTGGTGCTGCATCTGCCTAAGCTCACAGAGGAATCCCCTTCTCTCCACCAAACCAGTGCCAGCTTTCCTGCCCCACTGGCTGCTGTGCAGGAACAGGCTCCCATCCAAACAGGACCAGTGCTGATGCCGGCCCAGATTCAGGTCTGAGTCTGGACCAGCAATGCTACATCTCTGCTAAATATGTCCCTGAGGCTGGTCTCTGATTCCCAGCATCAAAAGCAACACTGCAAGAAGAACAAGAGCAACACCAGAGTTGCAGGAATCAGGTTGGTTCTGTTGCCTTTGGGAATTTTAACGCTGAGTCTGCCACAAAGAAAAAGAGCTGGGAGAACCTGGGTGTAACCACTCAGCAAGTTGCTTTAGATTTTAAGTTTCTTTGTGATAAAAGAGAGTCAGTTTTCTTCAGCACTGAATCTTTTTGAAAGTTAGAGGCAGTGATTCACAGACCCATCATTGCCTTACTCAGAAATGGACCTGTTGCACATCAAAATAGGTTTAATAACCACTTTCCTTGTCTTGCAAGTCCCTCCTTCAACCAAAGAGGCAATATTGCCAGCCAGCTGACTGCCAGGGTCTCCAGAGCATGGTTCTTAAAATGCAATACAGGAAATTCCCCCAATTTAAAAAATGTTCCAGAGGCAAGATTTGTAGGAAAAAACAACTTCTGCTTCATTTGCACTTTGCAAATCAAAAGAGGGTCTGAAGGGGAGGCTGCATTCCTTGTTTGTAATCCTGGTTTGCTGATTTAGGCTGTGCCTGATCCTTGAGGTCACCCAGTGGTTTTAACTCCAGATTTGCATGTGAACAAAGCAATTCTGTGATGCTCTATGTTTAGGCATGACTTGCAAGCGTGCAGCAAGTGGAGAATGTGTCTGCAGCGTGACCCTTCAGCTGCCTGCATCCCACTAGGTGTAAATTTCTGAGTTATTGGTTCTCTTCATGCCCCTCCTTAGAGCCAGTCCTGTTGTTACAGCCTCCGCAGGCTCAGAGCTCTTGTCACTGCTCATGGTGGAGTGCATGGAGAGAGAAAAAAATTCCCTCTGACCCCATGATTTCTTGGCTAAATCTGGTTAAAGGCTGAATGGCTGCACCCTCCTCTGAGCTGACAGGTCCCCCCCCACAGGTGTGAAAACATCTTGTGTTCCTTGCTCTCGCTTTTGGGTTTTTCTGAGCTCTGAACTTCTTACTGTAGTTTTTAGGGTTGGAAATTTACCTTTGTTTTCTTTAAGACGCAAACATTTGTGAATCTGTGCTTGATTATTCACCTGTTTCTGAGGAGGTGTTTCTGTAGACAGCCAACTGCATCAAACTGATGGAGGTGTGAACCAACGGGAGGTCTGCCAGCTCAGAGTTCCTGAGAGCCACACTGGGCTCTTTGTCAGATTTCTCCTCTGACTTTAGCCAGTTTATTCATCTTTTCTTCCACACTGTGTCCCTGTCTTCAAGGAGACCATCAGGTGGAAGAAATCCCAGAACCCAATCCCCCGCAGGTGGACTGTGAAGAATTCATGCCTGAAGAGCACTTTGTGGGAATTGACTTTTAAGACTGAAATATTGATGCATTGACAAACATCTGCCTTCTTTTCACAGGGAAGGAATGTCATTAGAAACAGACTGCTTAAAACCCCTGCTAATCAGATAATCCTTGAACATGGTGCTGCCCCAGACTTGAAGTCTCCTATATCTGTATGGATATAGGGGTCTATTCTGTGAATGAACACACTTATCCTGCACACAGACATTCGAATACATGTATATATTACAGATCTAATTCCTCCCAGTGTACAGTAATCCTAGTTTGGTGCACTTTGCAAAACTTTGATTTAGTGTGCTTTAAATACTCTGGGTGACATTCATCTCCAGATGGAGTTCTGCTGTAGTTGAGACAAATATGTATTTTGCCTGTAGGACACCTGCTATTACACTTCCTTAAGGTGGAGAATGTTCATTTTTCGAGCAAATACTGTTCACTGATTGGTAAGCATGTAGCTCTCCAAAATTCTTGTCAGGTTACTTTGTTGTTTCTGACAGCCTGGAGCTGAGGTTTGATGTATGTTTAATGTGTATGTACACTGACCTGGAGAATTTGCAGTTCTTATAAAACATCTTGTATTCACCTCTTTCTTTTTCCCAGCTTTATGTTGGTAGAAGGCATAATATCCAACCTGGCTTCCAAAGTTTTTCACCTAATTTTTGCATTTTGGTGGAGTCTCAGCTGTTACAGCAGAGGGCAAAAGTCTTCTAAGGTTAAGAGAAAGTGAGAAGGGTGTAAGAGTTGGGTGATCCTAGACAAGACATTTATCATCTGAGCAGAAATGTCCAGGTGCAGGAAGCTTGAGCTGAAGTAAATAGAAAGGCTTTAGGTTGTGTTCAGATTAAGACACTATTCATTCACCCAGCGCTATCAGGGCTGACAGATGTGTGTAGCTGCAGAAGGGTTTGTGCTTTATCCTGACACAGGCAGCACCAGCAAAAAGCTCAGCCAGTTGTCACATCACAGAGCTGAATGCTTTCACAGACTGAACCTTTGTGCCCCAAGGAGCACAAAGGTTTTTAAGGTATGTGATATCTACTTTTGAAATTAGGTTTTCAAAAGGCAAATACTACTACTACTACTAAAAAAATTATATATTATAAATCTTATATTTATATATATTTACATATCTTTTTATATATTTATATATAAATATATATATATATTTATTTTTTTTTCTGAAGCATTTCTTTCTAGTCATGGCAGTTTAGCATTGCTGTGGCTCAGTTCAGTGCTGTGAGTGTGCTGAGTGGAGGGAACAGAGCCTGGGCTGTGCTCCTGGCAGCTGAGATAATCTAGTCACAACTTGCTGTGACTTTCTTGTTATGAAATCATTGGTGCTGGATAAACACAGGACATCTGCCTTCCATCCCTTCTAACACCTCTTTTTTGACTGTAAATAAGTGCTCGGTGTAGCACTGACCTGAACTGAAAGCTGTAAATGTGCAGGTGAGTGAAGACAGCACAGAGCTCTGCACTGAGACATCAGGGACAGGAGTGATCCCTGCAGGAATCCCAGAGGCACAAATTGTGCTGGGGACTCACCCAGCTAATGGGATTATTGGGGAAAAACGTTGTGCCCTTCAGTGCAGGAATACAGTGAGGGGTCTATTGGAACAAGCATTGCAATGTTAGGGTGCAGCCTTGTGGATGCTGCCAAGGGGCTGTTGTGTCACCCTGCTCCCTCTGCCTCCCGGGAAGCAGCTTTCACCTGTCCCTGCCCTGGGCCAGCCCACGAGCAAAACAAAAAATGGAAACAGCTCCACGTAAACAGAGAATGATTTCTTTTGGCAGTTTGCTCCCTGACTGGAGTTTCCCCAAATGTTTTGTTTTCACAGCCGATGGTTTTTGGTTTGAAATATGCGTGAGTGTCTTTGGGACCTTGCATTGGATGTGGGCCTGCCCTTGTTCCAATTCAGAGCAAAAGCCACATGAACTGCAGCAGGAGCAGGCTCGTTTTATGGCTCACAGCCTGGAAATACTCTTCTCAACACAGCATGGCTTTCCAAAACTGGATGTGATCAACAGTATCACTGCAGCGTTTTGTTAGGTTAAATGGCCAAATAATCTGTGAAGAAGCCAAATACAGACATGCTTTCCTTTATAGTTAGTAAAAAATGCTTAAAAAAAACCAGGTGAAGAGCTGCCAAGGGTTCCTTGAGTTTTAAGTTTAATGAATATTTGCAGTCTAGAAGTTATTTACTCTGGCTGGATTTGTAGATCAAACAGGAGAAAACCTACCTTGACTTAAAAGTCAAGGAAAAGTACTTGTCTTTTTACTTTGTTCACCTTTCAGCTGTGATGGACTTAAAAACAAAGCCCTGGTAATGTATTTGTGTATTTGTCTAAGCCCATAAAGATAATCTTAGCCCTCAAGGGCTTACAGTCAAAATCATTTCTTTGCAGCTCCTTGGGTACATTAAAACAAGCTGAGCAGCACCCATGGAAGTACTGTGATAGTTCACCTCCACTGTACTTGCAGGGCTGATGTCTTAAAAAAGCCCAGCTGGGCATGGATAATTAAATCTGTTGCTGCTGTCAGGTTGGTAGGAATGCCTTTCTGTTTCAAAAGCCTTGCACCAATTGCACCTGTAATCACAGAAGAATCTCTCAGTTTGCCTCACCTGAGGCATGCAAGGAATGGAGGATTGCATCCAGCAAGGTGCTCTGTCTGATCCTATTCCTCCCCAGTCACTCTGCTGACAAGGCTTTCTCACCCTTGTGTGAAATGGTATTGTGGGAGGGGGATTCCTTGGCTCCCATCCCTCCTGATGTTTTCAATGCATTTCCCAGGCCTGTTTTTCCATCCAGCAGTGTAAAATTAATTTTGATGAAATCTTGAGTGAATTAAACTGCAACACAGTGATCTTCTTGATCAACTCATATCTGCTGTCTGCCTTATTTATGTGGAGAAGAAGCACTTGGGCATGCCAGTTATCTTGTCATTTATTTGCCTTGTGCATCCTGCCTTTGGCTACTAGAATTGAACTGGAAAATACAATTAAAATCATTAGCAGTAGCAGACATACAAAAAAATATCATTACATGCTTGACAATGTTCTCCTTCATATTGTTAATCCCTGCAGATCTCCCTGTGCTGTTAGATTTTATATACAAATTTTATTTTTCTCAGAAAACTACATTAATTGGAATGAGCATTCCTGCTTGTAAAAGGAAAGAAAAGGAAGATGTCATCATGCTGGAAAGCCTCACCTGACTTTTCTTGGTGAGTATGGTCTAAACTTGAACTTGAATTGAGCAAATATTATTCAGACTTCAAAATGTTTGCAGATAGCTGGACAATGTTGTTAGGTAACGTGTTTGGCTTGCTACACCGTGGAAAATATTTGTGTGTAAACTCAAATTGTTATGTAAACACAAACTTTTACATAAACAAAGTTGGTCTGTGATGAAAAGCAGAGAGAGGCAGCTCAGATGGGATCTGGGCATCTGGATCCTTCCTCCCTATACACCTCAGGGAGCATGGGCTTGAGAGTCATGCTGGTGCTATCTTGAAAGGAGCAAACCTAAGTACTGAGAGCGCAAATGTCCCTCACTCTTCATTCCCGAATTAAAATACATGTTCAAAGAAAAGCAAAATTCTTACACAGAAAGCAGCTCCAGCAAGTTGGAAAGCACTGCTGCTCAGCACAGCAGTGAAATTTCTGTAGTTCTTTCCCTGTGAAAATATTTTGGGGGACAAAAGTTCCTGATAAGATAAAAAAAACTGAAATGGTATTAACAGTGCAAACCCAGGTTATTTGCTTTATCAGTGAAATTGAGAATGCCTTATACTTGTGCTTCTCAATTCACTTATGGCCTTCTTTATGGTGAGTATTATTAGTCACATAAATAGTTCACAAAACACTTTAAATACATACCTCTTAATCTCTAGTAGAAACACACCCACACCATTGCAAGAACACTTTATTGCAAAAACCTCACAGAAATCCCTGTCACCATCAGTTTAAACCTCCTCTCTACCCACTGTGGCTGCCACCAAGAAAGGATTTCCAAAGAAAACAAATGTCTAAAGAAACAAGGGCAGGAGAAATAAAAGGGTGAGAAAGAAAGACGAATCTGGACAAGTCCAACTGAGTGGTGACATGTCTGCATCTCCAGTGAGGTGATGGAACACAGATAGGCTGGCACCTCTGCAGGGTTAAAACAGACCAGGCTGGAGAAAGATGATGTTTTCCTTACCCAGGACCTGCATTTCCAGCCCTGCATGCTGTGCTGCATGCAAACATGCTAAATACCTGAGACATTAAATCCCAGTTATAAAAAAATAAGCTGAAATTACAGGCATTTAGTGGAAGAACAGTTTTTCTAAGAATGGTAGTGCCAGGAGCAAGATACCTCTGGCTATGTGTTGTTTGCAACATCTTATCATTTCTTGTTAGTCCTGATAAAGGCTATAAAAGAGAGTATGAACCAGGAAACCTTGCCCAGCTGGACTTCTTTCATTTAATGATTACTGCTCAAGGTAGACCAGAGAGAAAACAGAAATGAAACTCTCTACACCCAGGGCAAACAAAACTTCAGATTCACGGGGTACTTCAAAGCACGTTAAAGTAGTCTTTTCCTCAGTTGTAAGAGGTTTGGTTTTGGCTGGTGAGGTCTGGATACCTCCAACAAGGTTTTGCTAAAGGGCAGAACTGTCCTGATTTGCACAATTCCCAACATTTTTCAAGATTTCTGTTCAGTGCTGCTACCTCCTGGCTCCAGGAGGGCAGGGCTGAGTCAGTAAACAGGCAGGGCTTTTTGGCCAGCCTTCTTCCTTATTTGCTAGGAGCAGCAGATTGTTTAATATCTGAAGCACTCTGCTGAAACCACACTGGCTCATTTGTTTTCAAACATTTCGGGGAAAGGGAAACAAGCTGAGTGGAGGGGTGGAGTAGATAAGCAGCAGTTTTTTTCTCTCCTTGGCTGAGTATTTTATTGATGTTGTGGAAAGCACCAGCTCTAAAAGTATTGACCTTACCTATATGTATTGCAGTTTGCCTATTCAGAAAAGCTGAATTCCCACCTTATATCTTGTTTGTTTGTGCCAGTCACTGCCCTCCTTGCTCTGGTGTCAGAGGTTCCTTCACCAGCACATTAGATAAAGCAGCTACAAATAATGTGGGCAAAAGTTTTCTAATCTAAGTTAGGTGTGTCCCTATTCAAACCTCACTGACACAGCTTGATAGATGCTCACAGACCCCTCTGGCTGGGGCAGCAGCTCCTGCTGTTGGGCTCTTGGGGTTCCCTCTCTGTCAGCTGTGGCCCCAGAGCTCCTCAGGACAAGGCCAGTCTCTCTGTTGGATTCAGCAGACTGTTGTTAAGGTCCTAAAATGACAATATATCATCTAATAGATCATCTAATTTCTTCCTCAATAAATAGCTACGTTTCCTCAGCTGTGAGGAGTGCAATATTTTCAGAGGACTCTCCATGTTCCCAAGGCTGCAGCACCTTGGTGGTGTAGGAGCATTGTCAAGGAAGAAAAGAGCAAACCTGCTCAGTTAGAGCAAGTGCCAGCCCTGGTGCCACCCCCCTGGCTGCTGGTGTGTTTGTGTCCTAAAATCCTTGCCTGAGCAAACACTGCTGACACTGTGGTTGGTGAACTGGTGCATTCTGCAGTGCCCTGCACAGGAGACAGAAATCGTGTGGATGGTGGGCAACCCCTGCGGCTGAGCGCTGGGCTAGTGAATGACAGCCTCAGGCTGCTCCCTTGGGGAGCACCAAAGGGGCTCAATCCCTTCCTGCAAACCTAAACAAGGAAACGCCTCCATTGTTCTGCCTTGCCAGTTTCTGAAAAGCTGGCCTGTGTCCAGGCCTTAGGGAAGCAGTGACAGAAGGGGTTAATTCCCCTGCCCCACCTGGAGCAAACAGCCTCCCCTGCCCGTGGGACACCTCCTGCTCCCAGGCCTGGTGGAGGCACAAAAGTTTAACCCAGCTGATCTTCAGCCCTTGCTAGCTTGTTTGCTTTTTAAACTTTCCTCTTCCCAAGCTTGATGCCCTCCTTCCCACGCAGTAAAGATCCCCTGGTTCCTGAGACAGCCTTTCGGGAAAGGATGAAGTATTAACAGGAAAATCAGCTTCTGCTTTAACTTGTTTTTCATCTGGAAAATAAATGACTTCAGAATTTCATTATGGGTCCTGGCACAGATTAGCTTTTAATGATTCCTGTGCCCTGATTGATTTGGAAGTGGAAAGATAGTTGGTTTTGCTCCCAGCTCCAGCTTTGGGAAATTAGTCTGGGTCAAGGTGAGTTTCTTGGATGTTTGCAAGAGCAGTGTGGTGACTGCTGTCAGGTGGGACAAAGAGGTGCTGAGTTAGCCCTGCTGCCCTTAGCCCACTGCAGCTTAGCAAACAGGCCTGTTGAGGAAGTTTAGGAGGAAGAGCAGCCAGCTGTGTTGGCTCTGCTGCATTAACACCCAAACAGCAAAGGGCTTTTTACAGCTCAGGAGGTACAGGTGTGGGCAGGCACAGGAGAGGTGACACTCGAGCTAAAGTTGCACTTCAAAGTGACACTAAAGAGTAAGAATTCAGATTTGCATTTTGGAGTGAAGGCACAAAGAGACTGCATGAGTGGCTGATAAGTAAATGCATTGCCTCAAGGTGACAGCTCAGCAGAGTTGTTTAGATCTTGCTTAAACTCGGACAATCCCTTTGAAACTCAGGTGAGAAGATCACCAGCCCAAGAGGCCAAGATGGTGGCACTTATGAAAATAAAAGGCCTGAGCCCAAATTCATGCCAATATCATCATTTTAGCCTAAAAGGACCATTATAGATCTAGAGCCAGCCCATAATCCTTAATGAAGTGGTTCCAGGTTTGTACTATGGCAATTTATATGTATATGTGTGTGTGTATATACATATGCACAAGTATAATTTATAGCAAGTAGTTTCTGAGAGTGTGCTTAAAAATACACATTGGCTCAGGCTGAAAGCTTCTGTTTCACCAGCTTCACCATGTCACACATGGTGAGATATGTAATTCCATAGGCCCTTCTCACATTTAGTACCCATTTGAATTTTCATAATTGTACGGTGGAGTTGGCCAACACCCAATTAAATCTGTGTCAGTGTCCAAAGAGACTGCTTTCATTCCAGTTGTCCTGTCTGTAGGCCACCACTCTGGGGCTGAACATGAAATACAAATGTACAATATTTGACCTCTGATTAATCACCTGGTATTTCAGCAGATCACACAGGAACTGAACTAGACAGTTGGTTCTTTGTGCTCAAATCCAGGCTTCGACCGTGCCTCCGAGGCATTGCTGTGACTGTGAAATAACAAGTGGCATCTTCCCACTCTTGACTGTCCACACAGGCAACTAAACCCAGGATTTGCAATGGTGTGGTATTTGGAAAGGCCGGGAAGTTCTGTTGCACTTGTGCAGGGGAACTGGTGATGAAAAATAGGAATGCAAAAGTAAATAGGGAGTTTTGGAGGGGGTTTCTTGACGGTTCTTTTTGTTGGTTTTTTTTGCAGGGGTTTTTGGAGCCCTAGCACTGGGTGCTGGCCCTGGCCCTTCATGCTGAGCCTCTGCAGCTGCACAGGGAGATGATGAGGCATGTCTGACTCCTGCCTTTGCATGCTCCTCAGCACAGGATCTTTTGGGGAGGTAAAAAGCCCTTATGAATAGATGCAGTCACACTAAACATGCACCGCTGCTCTGCTGAGCTGCTCTGGCCTTGCAGTGCTCCACAGCACACTCGTGGCAGAGGATGCAGTGGCTGCAAATGCAGCATGGAGCGTGTGTACGTGGCTGGGTGTGAGAAACACCACAGGTAACTCATCTGATGGCTAAAATAACTCAAACCCAGCTGCTGGCTGTGCCGTGGAGCCTTGGCTCCCACAGGCCCCAGAGCAGAGTGTCAGGGCTGCTTTGCCAGTGGGGTTCTTGAAAAGGTCATCTCCTCCCAGCATCAGGGTGTGTAAGGGCTGTAAAAATCTCTTTTTTTTTGCAATGAGTGCCTTATGCACCATTAAAAGAGCAGAGGTGCCACAGCACAAGGGAAGAAATAACCCCACTTCTTCAGATATTACCCTGCACCATTTCCAGGGGCAGCTCCCTGTAGGTTTTTGGAGATGCTGCTTACACCTCCATGCAGCCCTCACTGGCACAGACAGATGTCTGTGCAGGCAGTGGAGATAGCCCTGAAAATACAGCTCTCCATAAGCGTGCCCCATGCCCTGGGCATGGAGAAGCACATTTCCCCTGGGTGCACTCCTCACCCTTCTGGCTCTGCAGACATGCTGGGGCAGCTGAACCCAGGTCACTGCACACAGCCCAGCCGGGTCCCAGTTCAGGGTCTGAACTAATGGCCAGGTCACCTGGAAAACACCCTCACAGCCTGCCAGGGGCTGAATCATTCATGCTGAGGAACCACAGAATGTTTGGGTTGGAAGGGACGTTAAAGCTCATCTCGTTCCACCGCCTGCCATGAGCAGGGACACCTTCCATTGGTCAGGTTTCTCAGAGCCATGCCCAACCTGGCCTTGGACACTTCCAGGGATGGGGTATCCCTGGGATGGAATGGTTATTGGGTGCTTTTTGGTGGGTTTTTTTGGTTTTTTTGTTGGTTTTTTTTATGGCAAGAACTCTGAATAATTCCCCATTGGCATGACTTTCCTGCCTTGTCCGTGCACGAATTCACAAGTCACGGCTGGACTGCCCCAAACGTTCTGGCACAGTTCCCACAATAACACTCCCCGTTTGACAGTGTGGTTTTACAAATTGCTGCACCAGACTTTGCTTTAAACGCCCCCTCTGCTGGCTGTACTGCAAATCATTGTCTTTTAACTAAAAACCTCAGACTGGAATTAGATTGTCATGAAATTACTGGGTTAACAGTAAGAATTCCCTTTATTCCTTCACCACACCCTGAATCCCACCTCTCAATGGCACTGAGTGTACTGCACTTGTCCTGACACTGGCACAGTGTTTGTGGGAGAGAGACTTTTCTGTAACACCAATTACCATTGCTGATTTAGGTCTATTAATGTAAAATTTATTCTCTCCTTTAACAAATTTTGCCTCTCCTATACCCATAGACTGTCTTATGATGGGAAGTGTTGGGGTTTGACATTCTGCTTCAGAAATGAATAGTTGTTATAATGGAAGTATTTAGTGTTCTCTACATTTTATAAAATCAGAAAAAGTTATTTAAAATATTGTTTCTGTAAAAATAGCTTTAAAGGTGCCATTGCAAGGTTTCTTCTTTTTTTTTTTTTCATTTTGCCTGTGCTCCTGCTGAATAGTTGATAATCCCTTTAAAATGCTGTAGAAAATAATTTGGAAAAAAGATTTACGTTAGGGGTGAATTTAGTCTCATGTTATTGATGTGCTGCCAGCTATTTAGATGACATTTATAAAAGAAGTAAATGCTATTGGATTAGTGCCAGAACAACTGGAAGTAAGAGTGAGGAGAAAACGTGTGTCTCCCCTGAGGATGAACTAAATAAAACATGGCCCAGCTCCAAAGAGTTTTCCGAGTGTGAGGCAAGGAGCAGAACCCACCCAGGCAGGATGCAGAAGGATTTTGGGATCCAGATGTGTCAGGCACAGCCCCATGGGGCACTCGCTGCTGCTCCAGCTGAGGGTGGGAGGTGGGAATAGGGCACAGGGACAGTCAGCTCCAGCCCTGCACAGTCAGATGTGTTTATGACATCTAGGAAAAAAATGTTCTATGTGGTCCAGACTGTTTTTAATGCATTCAATTTCACGCATCCAATTTCATGTAAGTAGCAATATGACTCTTGCTGGCTTAAAAAAACAGGGTTGCAAGTCCTTTGAAGTGTTTTCTCCCCCACCACTTTTTTTTTTTTTTTTTTTTCCCCAGGNCCCCCCTTTTTTTTTTTTTTTTTTTTCCGCAGGAGAAAAGCTTTGTATTATGTGAAAGGCACAGGAGCTTGCTGGACAAAATGGGAAACCCCCCACATTAGGATACTTCAAAAGCAATGCTGCTGTGATCAATAAATGAGAGAGCAGGGGCAGAAAATGGGTTACAGGTCAGAAAAAAAGAATGTGAAAGGAAGGCAAACAGGAATGAAAAAGGAACCTGGACTTTTGCTGGCTAAACCAAATTTCCAACATACACATAACCTACAGACACATAAAAATGTGCTCATACATCAGAATGGAGAATGTGAGTTCTGCTGCTTATCTTGAAGAAGAATAACAGCATCAGTGCAGGTTTGTCCACTCTTCAGCACCAGCAGATGTGGTCACCATTAACCATTTGGCAGAAATGAAGCACAAGGAGGTGACCCTCACAGCCCATGGACACAGATGTTTCCTGCCTTAAAAACAATCAAAAATCAGATTGGGAATGCTCAGAAATACAAAACCAGTGGTCCTGGGAAAAATAAAATAAATCGCAGGTATATTTCACTTTATTTATTTGTTCTTCATTTTGATAGCTTATCTCAAAACACACTTGGTAATGAGATCTTACAAATCTTTCCCCTGCTCTGGGACAAAAAGCAAAAACCAGTCATGCATAAGGTATTGAATGCATTCATATCAAATATCTTGCATGTTGGGCTTTTGAACATCATAAATATGAGAACATTAAACCAGTTGATTTTAGATTTTTTTTTAACAGTATCATTATTACAGATCATAGCAACTTAAAAGGTTTAAGTCAAGTTTACCTGCTTCCATTATTTTTATTTTTAAAAGCTTCTAGTAAAGTTTGGTAATAGAGACCCAAATACTATGAAATAATGTTTTAAAGATGAAGCATTTATATTTAGTTTGTAGGGCTTAAAACTCACAATGGCCTTTCTGCTTTGACTGGGAATGCAATTCTGGAATTACTTAGATGAAGGTTAGGAAATCAAACTTATTTGTGATTTTTATGCATCATGAAACCTCCTGAAAGAGGTCTGGGCTTCCAGAAATGTTGAACACCCATCCTTTAAGAGGTCCTCAGCTAGGGACACAAAATCTCCATCTATTCCTGCAAATATTAGCCAAAATACTGGGGACCCATTAATATAGTTCTCAGGTCTATGAAAGCAGGATAAGAATGACTTTAGATTCTGTTATGCAAGTTGATTTTTTTTTTTAAAGCTGTCAGCTGAATGCTTCAATAGCCATCAGGAACAAGGTATTTTTGCAATAGAGGGATAAAGTCTAAATGTAGAAGGGGAAGAAAAGCTACCTACAGAAGGTATCTAGCTGAAATCATCAAACTCATTGAACATCTCCTCTGAGAAGACTCTACCATGCACAGCTGAAATATTGCTACAAACACTTGCTCTGACCCTGCATCGTGCAAAGTGCCCTGAACTGCTTCATGAAATAACCAAGGGGTGAAGGTGCAAGATGTGCCAGAGGAAACACTAGGGAGATGTAGGAAAACACAGGAACAAATCCAGGTGTTGTAACAGGGATTAATCTTACTCCCTTGCTATCAGGCATCTGCTTTCTGTAACCCTGAGTCAGGTCCTGGGAGCCTGTAGCAGCACAGCTGGAAACAACCCTAAACTTTCAGTTGGGGCATGGGGAATGTGTGCAAAGGAGAACAAAGCACAGGAGGAGGAAAGCTGGGTTGGGACTAACACTCACGTCAAGGTTTACACTGAATTTGAGCAGTGTCTTGTGCGGCTAAAGGTTGTGCACTAAAGGTCTTTTTAGAGCTGGAACTCAGACCTTTTTTTCCACGTTGTAGGATCCCTCAGGTATCTCTGCAGCCATCAGGTACTGAACCACATGGCTGCAAGATCAAAGTAGTCCAGATGCTTTGACAGAAGTAGTCAATACTACACATCACATCCACGTGGTGCTGTGATCTCAGCTACCACACCAGGCTGCCGACGGCTCGGTAAACACGTTCTCTCCAGTTATAAACTTACTACCATTTCTTGTGCCAAGACTTTAATGTGCTTCAGTGCATGAAGAAAATTTACAACTGATTCCATGAATATATATATATATATTCCAGCTCTCCCTTTCGTTTCAGTTAAAAAATAAAAACCAGCAGCAATTATATTTTAGGTTCGTAACAGGTATTTATAACTTAGCTATAAACAAATGTTGAGTTAAGCTTTGCAGAAAGCTCTCAGGAAAACTTAATTATTATAAGATTTATAGGAATATTAACTATTTTCTTCCAGTACTACAGTTATACTATGACATATAATCATAGTATATCTACATATTATGCTAATGACAGTGAGTAGATATAAATTATATCTTTTCTGACATGGGTTTACTCTTTAAGTGGGAAATTCGGGAAGAAGCCTGTTGCTGTAACTCAGTATAGTAATTTTTTTTTTTACTATTTTAGTCCTAGTTTAAAGTCAGGTAAATGTAGCTGTCTCCATATAAAGGGAAAGGACTTTGGGGCAGATTAGTAACTTGTCTTTTGAATGGATATAACTTTGGTTGCTGTCTGTTTAATGCATATAATTTATGAAGTTGTGTTTATGGGGAAAAGGAGGAAAGGGTTTAAATAGATAAAAAGTTTGAATTCCTCTGCAGTGTTAATTCGGTTTCTTGATCAAAATTTATTCTGATTCAGATTGTCACTTGGTTGCTCTAATTCCAACAAGACTTTGTAAATGCTAAATGGAAGAATCTGGGCCACTGTTGAAAAAGCTTTGCCTTGTGATCTCCATGTGAACTATGCTGGGAATGAGTTTTGGCCTGCATGACTGAGCTGACATCCAGGCCTTGTCTCGTTAATGGTTTTTCTTAATACACACAACCACGTTAACAACCTGGTGTTTCCAGGAAGCAGTGATTCAGCAAAGCCATTCTCCTATTTAAATTAAATCCCAGTGAAAGGGACTGCTCTGTATATATTTTAAATGTCAGAAGGCAGTCTGATCTAGCAGTACCTGAAGGGGTTTTTTGAATAACTTTTCAGAATCCTGCTACACAGAATGCTTTAATGAAATTGCCTTTGTCATGATCTCCAAGGGCTAAGAAGCCTCACCTTAGGGTTCCTGATGTGGGACAGGCTGCTCCAAGACAGCTCTTGGAGAAGGATGGAAAGTCAAAAGCCATGGGAGCTGCTGAGCACCTGCAGTCATGTTCACATCCGTGTGCTTCACCCACGCCTGAGAATTCAGCTTCACAGCTCCTTTGTGAGGTAGGAAATTACTCCCTCCCTTGCAGAAGTGGGGTGTAAGGAGATGATGTTGTTCTCCTGGGGACCCACAGGAAGCCTGTGGTAAAGCTGAGGATGAATTTAATCTCCCACTCTCTCCTCTGTGCCTATGGGCTTTTGACACCACCTTCATTTCTGCAAGCTGTGAGCAGCCTGGACAACAGACAGTCACAAAGTGGTTTCCCCTGTCCTGCCTGTCTGAACTTTGCAGACTGGCTCAAACTGCACAATTTGCTGCCCAGTAGCAAGATCACCTTACCTAGAGCAGTCTACAAGACAGACAAAGGTCAGCTGCAAAGCTCAGAATTAAATCTTCTGTATAGACTGGAGCCCACTTCTATTCGCTTGCCTTCTTCCTTTCACAAAGCAGGAAATACAATAAAAACTACAAACACAAAAGAAAAGTCAATGAACAAAAACTTCTACTATTAATTACAAATATTAGTGCAAACCACACAGCAGACTATTTGTAGTAAGGCCAGTATTTTCTGTAAGGAGGTCATACAACTGAGGCTTTAAACACAGGTGAAGAAGTCACATTCTTTAGCCAAATAAGTAGTCAGCTTTGAAGGTCACTCACACAGGAAACCTGGATTCTGCTGCTACACATAACATTTTATCTTACCTATTTGTGTGTATGCTATCATACTTTTTATTGAAAATATATTTAGTCCTGTACCTTTTAAAAATATATTTATTAAAAGGCAGTAAAGACCAAATTCCAAAGCTGAATTACCGGTTTGGCTAAGAGACTCATCTAGCATAATTTTAACTGTCTAGAAGAGCTTTTGTAAAAAATATTCTTAAAAATTTAAATGAGCTGTTTGTCTATGGCAAAAAGCCAACACCTAAATCTGTGGTTGTCATTAAAATGCATGGCCCTGCTGCCCAAGGTGAGTGTTCTCACTGTGACATCAGATGCTCAACACTGCTGTAAACTAGCTCACGTTTTTACATATTCAAAAGTAGATGTAGGTGCTAGGTTTTATCTCACATCACGTGAAAGCCAGGGCCTTTGTGCCTAATTGAGGGTCAAAGCTTGAAAGTTGCAGCCAGGTAAGAATCCTGCAGGGACCCTGATCTCCCTGCTCAACACATGTTGATGTTTGGCAATAGTCAGCTGGGAGAAAGTGGAAAAAGATTGGTTTGAAAAAAATTACTTCTCAAAATTCTTTACTGGGCAAGGCCAATGGAAAATGCTGCAGTTAGTGGTCTGTACCCCCAGCAGCTGCAGCCCAACAGAGAAGTCGGAATTCGGAAAAGTGCACTTTTTGATTGTTCGCTCTTCCGCCAGAACGGACACCGCAGCCACGCGCCCACCCCTTCGCCTTCCGGCGGGGCCCCCCTTCAGAGGTTCTCATCCAGCCACTTGATGTAGCTGTTCCTGGTCTGCACGCCGGCGGAGAAATCCGTGGGCCACACGGTGAAGATCATGCAGCCGTGGAAGCAGTCGTGGAAGTGGTCGAGGGTGACGGGCACGCCGGCGCGCTCCAGGCGCGCGGCGTACATGGCGCCGTCGTCGCGCAGCACGTCGTTCTCGCAGGTCAGCACGTAGGTGCGTGGCTGCCGCGCCAGCGTCGCGTCGTCCGCCAGCAGCGGCACCGCCCGCACGTCCAGCAGCGCCGGCAGCCGCTCCACGATCGCCGCCGTGCCCGTGGTCTGCACCACGGGCTTGTAGCTCTTCTTGAAGGAGGGCGGCAGCAGGGCCGTCCAGTTGAGGCGCGCGCGGAAGGAGAGCGCCCGGCCGACGTTGAGCGCGGTGTGGTTGTTGATCAGCAGCTCGTGAGCCAGGTCGTAGTTGCCGTTGATGTAGTCGATCCAGTAGTTGACCATGACGTAGCGGGGAAGCACGGGCATGTTCATGTTCTGCTGGTAGGAGGGTGTGTTGAAGTCAAACGCCTGGAGGACTGGATAAATCAAGGCCTGCAGTTTCGGTCTGACAGTCAAATCCTCATCTTTGCTAAGCTGTGCGAAAAACACGGGACAGGATTAAGGTTATAAAGAAGATAAATGTGTGTCAGCGTGCAACTCTGGAAAAGCAAACATTCATTCGACGGTTTTAGAGTGAATTCTGCTCTTACACAGGTAATGTGGCTGTTTTGTCTGAAGTATCAGCAGCCTGATCTTTTTCTCCTCTCGTAAGGTGGCCATTCAGGCAGACCCAGCATCCCGTTCCCAACAGAAATCAGTGACATAAGGTTATTGAAGGGAGTAAGAAAAAAACATGTAAAGTGGAATTTCTCTAACACAGTGCCCAGCTGAACAAGTGGCAGCAGAAGGATTTCCTGAATCAAAGGAGCTACTCTTGCTTTTAAGAGCTTTTCATGGATTTTTCTTCCATGAATTGAAGAAATTGGGTTTTTTTCAGTCGATGCAGATTGCTGGCATCCAGAATTTCTTCTATCAAAGACTCACCTGGTGCAGAAGCACCTAAACCTGCATTTGATTTGAGTCTATCAATTACACATTCGGTGTCCCCTGACTGCCTTACTGGAAGAGTCAGCAAACTCTTTGTTTCATCTTCTACACAAGATACCCAGTGCCCTATCATGTCTCATCTTGTTTAAAAAGAATTATGCATCAGGAAATGAATTAGGAATGCTCTTTCCAAAATGTGGTACTATCCTGTTTATCAGTCCTCAATATTGGAGCTTTTATTGTAATTGTCTCTTATTAATTTTTCCACCCTAATTCAATACTGCAAGGTTGTCATGATAATTAGTTGTCTGGACATGGTATCTGCTTTCTTATCACTAATGGTTATGGAAATAGGAATAAGTTAGTAATAATAATATTTCATCAACCGTGAAAAATATTGCTTGCCTCAGGTTTCCTTTAAACTCTTTACTAGATCAAATTCAGATTACATTTAAACTGCAGATACGCAAAAGAAATTTCTTTAAAATTGCAAAATGCTACAGGAAGACAATTTAACAGAAGAATTAAGCTCCATTTACTGTCT
The DNA here is from genome assembly GCA_013390105.1 of Tichodroma muraria. Taxonomy (NCBI): domain Eukaryota; kingdom Metazoa; phylum Chordata; class Aves; order Passeriformes; family Sittidae; genus Tichodroma; species Tichodroma muraria. The sequence continues at coordinate 49,690 of WAAG01091247.1, forward strand.
ATTTTGTCCTTCATTTGTATTTGAAAGAAATAAAAGCATATTTCCAGAGACAATTATCTAAAAATAGGCAAACATATTAAGAAATTATGCCTATTTGGAAAAATAAGGAGTTCAGCACTAAAATAGGTTAAAAAAAGTAATTTAGCTATTTGCTTTTAAACTCTGGTCCGTAACAACTTGTGACTGTAACAACACACCACAACCTATGTGATTCATATAGCGACTGAGTCACTTTACAGAAAAAATTGAGCAGATTCTGGCTTTCTACCATTCGGTTTTTAGGGGTGGCACATCACCTTGTGATGGTGCAGCACAAAGAACCTGCCAGCCTCTCTGGGCTGGACTGCTGTAGTGCAATACGGAACACTCAGTGGGTGTTACCTGCTGGCACACAGCAGCTGCCAAATTCCCTCCTGCACTGTCCCCAGAGATTGCAATTCGACTGGGGTCCACTGAATACTCAGCTAAGACATCAGGCTGCAGGAAATGCTTTGTTGCACGAAGAGCATCGTGGTACTGCTCGGGGAAGCACACCTCGGGCACCAGCCTGTATCTGCAAAAGAAAAGGGATGAGAAACAATTCTTACCTCTGCTTTATTGTACTGATGTTACTGTACCTCTCCTTTAGGACTTACAGGTGATATCGGATAACCCTTACTGGGAATAAGTATTTCATTAGGGCAAATAGTACGGAAAAAGTAGGAGGTGTGTAGTACCTATGTAAGACTTAATCTCATAATTAATGTTCTAATCTGGAAAAATTAAAATGAACCTACTAGACAAGAATAATACTAAGATAGTATAAAATTGTGCAGCACTTTCCTAGGATTTCCCAATGGAGGATTTCATCATGCATTACAAAAATCAATAGTTAAAACAGCCTTGGCAAGGGAGTCATTACACTCTGCCTGGTTTTGATCCAAATTCCCACCTTAACAAGTACGAGGGTGAGTAAATCATACGTGCCCAACACGCTCCTGTTTGGGTGAGCCAAACACCTAAGCACTTCTGCTTCCCAAATTTTTACTGGTGTCACGAGAGAATAAACCTTGATATCCTTCTGTGCCATGAAATGAAAAATAGCCAAGAAATTAAGTAATGCCAGTTTTCTCCAATGCAACAGATACAATAATTCCTTTCCTTTATCAAGGAGAGGAGCAGAAATGCACCCATTGGGCAGGTGGAGGATGGAGGCACAGAGAGAGCAAACACTCTGCCAGGAAGAGTCAGCAGCTAAATCCCAGACATGAGGCTTTCTCAGCTTCTTATTAACAGTGCAGGAGAAATCTGTTTGTATTTACTGAATAATTTGACATCCAAGAGTTGTTACTGGACCTTATGGTACAAAGCAAAGTTTTCAGCTTTTCAAACTACAGATTTTACACTTTCTCAGTAGAGCCTAGCGAATCAAAATACAGTTCTCTGACTCAAAACATCTTTAGACTGTATGCTAAAGAAATTACATAAGCAGAATAAATTTTAAGATTAAAACTTTCAAACTCCAATTGTTACCTGCTGTCAGAAAGCAATCTACATCTTGTATATACAGGAACCTGAGAGTGTCCTTTGGGAGCTCCTTGCAAAACTGTGGAACAGTAAACTGTGCATAGATTGTGAAAGTGAAATGTGCAATTAGACTAACAAGGAATCTAATTAGACTTGACTAATTGAATACAAACACCTTGTGATTGAAGGATATAATAATTAAAGGAGAAGAGGTAATACCAGCAGAAATCAGAAAAGGAATAAGGAACTTTTCAATATTGTGACTGCTGCTTGTCTGGAATAACCAACAGCTTCTTCTGTAGTTTTTCTTGTTTCTAATAGTAAGAACCAAAACAGTAAAAAAAACTCCAAACCAACCCTTCAAAGTACACTATAATAAGCATTAAATGAGTAACATCAACTCCATATAATTAAGTTGCAATTAGATCCCAAAGCTTGGTATGTAATGAACTGCAGGTGGGAAACTTGAGTAATTTTATCAAGTGGTTGAGTTTGCAAAAGAAAATATTGACGTTGACAATAAAGATGGGAACATTACCAATCAAGTTGGAGTCATCTAGGTAATGTATTTAGCTAATCAAGAGATTTGTTTGCCTTGGAATTGTTCAATGTTAAAAAAGCAGCCCTGCTTCTCTGTTGTCTGGCAGTCTTCTGCTCTTGAGGGAAGCACAAGGCTTAAAAGAGAGGACTGGAACAGCGGGAGATTGCAAGAGCAGCAGGAAACTGCCAGACCCCACAGTGTATTCTAAAATAATTAGAAACCCAAATGAATTTCTGATACCATTCCAATTGTGATTTTAAAAGGATAATGGTATCAGACTGGTATAGAAAATTAACGTCCAAGTTAAAGCCTTATAGGGAAGCCACTAGCAAAGGAGAAGCTAAAAGAATTATGTTACATATTTCTAATACCTTAATACTACTTGATCAGTTTTAGGTTACTCACTCAACAGAGACAACAACAGCATTCAGAGATTCAGCCATGATTCTGCAGAGATTGTTGTAAAGGCTTGTTCCTGGAAGGGAAGGACATGGTGTTAGGGACATGTGAGTCAATAGCCACAAAGCTGTCCCTAAGCCTTCTCAGAAAACATACAGCCATCACACAGATATAAGCAAAGTGAGATCAGCCTGCAACTGATCAAGTGCCAAATCCATACTCCAGCAGAAGGAATGTAATTCTGCCTTCAGAATCCTGCAGTCTAATGCCTCCTTTCTCATCTATTTCTTGGTGACTTCAGACATGTCATTTCACCTACCTACCACAATTTTCTCAGTTGGCCAAAATCTAAGGCACCCAATGGTTTGGGGGCATTAACATCCACAGAGAGAGTTCCTGCTGTATGAGTCACTGCCTGTGGTTCATTTTATTATAGCATGCACTGCTTCAATGCAAATAAGTTGCCCTATAAATGTCAGCTGAGCTACTCATTTAAGGGAGGATTAATCACAGCTATCCTATTTATCAGAGGATTGATTATCTTTAATTTTGTTCCTTTCTAGTTACTTAATTGTTGGTTCCCAGTACTATAAAGTATACTAGGACACCAAATGTTTTCTAAAGTTTCCAGTCTTAGAAGTTAATTTTCAAGTGTAGCAATTGTGTCATTAACTTGTGCACCTTGGACTCAGCGATACATCTGACAAAGCCAAGCTATAATCATCCTGATGAAGTGCAGCAATCTAATATAAACTTTTGTACAACAAGAGTCATATGCAAACTATTACAGAACAAATGATGCAGGCAGGAAGTTAAATATCCCTTACGCAGGTCTAAGAAAACCAATCTCAAAGCACAATTTCTCTGCAGGAATAGAGTAAAATGTTTAACTACTACAGGACAAAGAGACTGCGATTTCAAAAGGCATGTGAAAGCCATATTTTAAAGTTATTTAGGAACCTAATTCTCACTCAAATCATGGTCTAAATGACTTGTACATCCAGAGTCTAAATGTAATCAATGCAGTCCGAAGCTCTTTTTCTGTAAAGGAAGCTGTAGAATGTATCAGGCTGTATGGACTTCAGGATGTCAAGTGAACAATGGGAAAGGAAAAGGGAGAAGACTCTTCTCAGATCTGGATCTCAGAGCAGCCACAGGAACCACATGCCCCTTCTCTCCCAAGGCTGTTTTCCCCCTGCACAATGTGGAAGGAATCAGTGGTTACCTTTTCACTGCCTATAGCTGTACCTCACTTCCTCTGACCATGTTTGTGGTTTCCAAGTTAATGGAGTAAACAGCATTAAATTTCAAGGTAATTATGCTGGTGGTGGTTCTCCAAGGAACAACCTGAAGAGGAACCAACCTCTTAACTGTTTCCCTCACACTCCTCCTGTCTGTGCTCAGCAGTGTGGATTCCCAGGTAGGTGTTATTTAAGAACCAAACATTAGCAAGGCTGTTGCATGCAGTGTAGATCAGTTCAGTCCTCTGCTAATTATTAAATGAAAATGGGGCAAACCCACGTAATTTCCTCATATGTAGCCACTGGAACCTGATCACCAAGGACTGACTTTTGCACATTACCTCAGAAAGGAGGGGATTGGCCCAAGCAGTCCACCCAGGCATCACAGAAATTTAATCAATTTTTTCCTTGCAGGATTTAACAAAATTTACCTTTTGACTCTTTTACAGCTCACATGCAGATAAGACATGCACTTCTGCTGTGTGTTCATGATATTTTCCTCCCTCTCTTCTTAGACTTGATCCACCAGAGTGGAGACAGCCACTACTGAATTCAGGTACATCTTAGTGAAACTGCCATTCCTGGCAGGAAAAAGAGCTTTTGGCTTTTCCTGCTAGGACAAAAGCAGACTGGAATCCTATTTAATTACTGGCAGACACCTACTTGCACTTGCCAAGGCCCAGCCCCCTCCGTGGATGTAAACAACGCTGCGCTTGAGGCTTTCATCTGCCTTTGCAGGAGGTTCAAACACTCTCACTTCCACACCGTCAAAAACAGCATCCGTGATTTTAATGTCTTCAGAGGAGACAGACTTCAGCTTGTCAAAGGTGCAAATCAAATAATTCAGAACTATCAAGTGATGGCTGAGTCTCAGATAGTGAATCAGGTGACACTAGTGGGGAGAAAAGAAGAAATGAAATTTCTGTTACTTCAGAGCTCATCATACACTCCCACATTGATGTGTAATACAACTGCCTTCAAAGGGCAGCTCTCCTACATGATTCTTACAATATTCACTGGAAAATGAAATTTCAACAAGAGCCTCTAGTGCTTTTAAAGCTGTATTAAAACAAAACGCTGCCCATGAAAGATTTTCTGTGGAAAAATAGAATTAAACCATGAGCACTTCGTGGATCACAACCATGAACGAGCACTCAGATCCTCTGAAAGACGCGTCGGAAGGAGGGGGACAAACCTCATGTTCCACTAGGGGACCTCTGAAGCTCCTCAGACTGGTGCCAGCAGAGGGCAATACTACACAGGCAATGTTTTTTAGTGGAAAAGTATCAAAAATGCAGATTATTTCTCCCGTTCCGCTGCAAAGCGTAAGTCTTTCTACTTCCAAATTAAAAGCTCCCAAGGACTGCAAAGAAATTTGGAAACAGGAAGAGTCTTAAAGGAATATAACGGTGGTTTTTGGCTTGGCCTGTGTTTACCTGACGAATTGGGAGGGATATGAAATGCTAGTCAAGAACAACAGTAGGTTAATGACACTTTTTTCCGACCCCAGAGGCTCAAGTGTGTGTGTTACTTTTTTATGTGATTAAAACACCATGAAAATGAAGAATGATCTGATCCCTCTGTCTCCTTATGGTAGAAGGAGACAGATTTTATCCCCTCTAGCTATCCAGGACTTTTATTTTCATATTTATTTTTAAAATTTTGCCCTGACTCGATTAGAAACCTGTTTCTCTTAACAAACACTACTGGGATTCAAGGCACTCGTCCACTTGAAATGGTCACGACCTGCTCCCCACACGTGACCTGCTCACTCTTTGTAGTGCATACCTGTTCCCATGCCCTGGATGGTGCACCAGGGGTGGCAAAAGGGCAGCCAAAGGACCAGAGGGACTACAGTGTCCAGACTGACCATTTAAAAGAAAAAGCAGTGGAGGTCTTTCCCCTTTAAGCCCAGAAACCGGATAACCAGCAAAGCCTTTTGTGCAACTGTTTCAGTCAAGGCAATGAGGTTAGGAGGCAAAATTAACACATATACTTAACATAAACCTGTAGGAACATGACCACAAGGAAAACTGTCAGCTGGGACCTTCTATTTTATGTTCAGGTACCAAATACTTGGAACAAGAGGTGTCCTGTTGTATAGGGCTTTTCTACACCTGCCCACTTTGCAGAGTGAATCCTGCCAGCCCCACTGGTGCAGTGCAACCTGCTACAAAGAATTCAAGATGCTGACACAGAGTGAGCAGGGTTACCCAGGTATTGGTCTAACCACATTCACCTGCTGAAGAACAGATAGTTGCCAGTTTAATCTGTACAAAATCTGCACACACCCCGCTCCAGAATAAATGCAATCTTTGAAGCACTCAGCATCCTCTCCTCCAAAGAAGATCTTACAGTCACAATCTCTTACATGTAATTTTTTTCTCTGTCCTAAATACTTTGAATGTTTAAAAGATTGAAATATTTGCTTTCATCCAGGTTCTGTACAGAAAAGGCCCTGCACAGCTCCCACTGCAAACTGCTGTAGAAAAAAAGACAAGTTTGATATTTAAAAAAACCCCCGAAATTTACACCAAATACAATGGGCTGTTATGTGGCCTGGGAGAGGAATCCACTTCCAAAACAAGAATTTAAAAAAATTACTTTCTTTTCTTGCTTTAACTTGTGGTAACATCACCCAGCTGAGATGGTTTGGTAGGAATCCAAATTTTAAAATGTTTGCTGCTTTTTAGATGGGATATAATTTCTTCATACTGCAAGTCTTTTCTCTGGGAGAAGAAACACAAAATATCCACCCAGCAGGAAGAAATGCTGAATTCACAAGGCTGTTTGTATCTCTGAGTTTCATCCCATGTTTTTCTCCCACCATTACTTAAAATTCCCACAGGAAACCCCAGGACTACTTTGAAATCTGAAGAGCAATACATCTATTAATAATTTGGCACACAAATTGTTGGGCTGCCAATGTAACCACATAAAGGTCTGGTCCTCTCTGTGCCCTGTGGAAGTTCCCAGGGGAGGTAACCACTGGGAAGCAGTTTTAGAAAAGCTGCTAAAGAAAATAATGTTTTTGTAGATTTTATTTAGCCTGACTGTGCTGCAATAGACATCTCATTTTTGTTTTTTCCCACTTTAGTTTGCATTCTTTGTAGACAAGATTACTACATGTTCCCTGGAATCTGGAGTGTTTTGTTTTCAAGGCTAGTTAGTGTGGTTTACCAAGAAGTGTTTTGCCCTGTTCTTCAAACCACAGAGCTCCCTGGCCTTCTGCAGACTACCATGCTCTTTCATGCCTATTTCTCCTAGAATAGACCACTCTTTCCAAGAATCCATAAACCTGGAAGAGATGATTTCTACATCAGGGGAAAAGGCAATAGTCCTAATTATTTATCAGACATGGGCAGGTGTTTTGCCAAGCATTTATCAGATAGATTCTTTGTTAGTCAATCTGCCTGATCAGCCTATTGGCTTGTTATTTACAAGGCATCAGGATTGCACTTTCTGCTGGCAAAGAGCCGGTCTTGTCCAAAGTTCTCACAAATAAGTATCTTCTTTTCCTCTCTCTAAATATTAAAAAAAAATATCTATCATATCTTAGCAGTCTGTACTAATACTCCTGGCAGAAGATGTGGTTGGGCAACCCTCCTCTAGGAGTGCCTTGCCACTCAAAGGACAGTCTGGCCTGTCTTGATGTCTGTTCTTCCCTGGCACCTTTCTTGTAGCGCCACTGGAAGCCTCAGAGCATGATCTTGCTGCACCAGCTCAGTACAAACCCAGCAGAGCCAGAGAAACACTAAACTTCAGCCATGTCACCACCTCACTGATACCCCAAGGCAGGAAAGAGGGAGCAGGAGAAAGGATGGGACCAGCCCTTCTGACAGCAGCTGGATTATATATACCTTAAATCTGGTATAAAACTGGAAAACTGCTCATCTCATGTGAACAATAATGGGTTTGATCTTTGCTGGTAACTGTGATTTTTACCACCCTTCCAGTTACAACCTGCAGGGCTGCTGCAGGTTATCAAATGTAACACTTAAATATAATTGGGGATTATGTGTGGATGTGGATGAGAGAAAAGGGAGAGGAGAGGAGAGAGGAGTGGAGTGGAGAGGAGAGGAGAGGAGAGGAGAGGAGAGGAGAGGTTCTCTGGTGAAAAGGGAGAGCAGACAGTGCTGTAATGCTAAAAGCTAGTGGAAAGGAAGAGAAAACATAAGGAAAAGGGAGAAGTAGAGACTACAGGAAAGAAAGAGGAGATAGTATAAAGAGGAAAAGCCTGTGGGCAACTGGCCCAGAACTGCCATGCCAGCCACAGGCATGGCACATCGCTCGCTCTTGGTCACAGCTGCAAGTTTTCCAACTACAGCAAAATCTCCTTCTTTTTCACCAGGACATTCCTGTGACTGAGATTTTAAGGTAAGCACAATGCAGGCACTCCCTAGGGACTGAACTGTTCAAGACTGACACCTTCCTTCTGGTAAATTCTTTGATACAGGGTGCCAGATACTTTATGATTCAATTGATGTAGGAGAAATCTTTCAGTAAATGAAGAAAGGATGAAAGAAGAAATGAAAGGCAGAATGAACAAAGTTCTGCACCAGTGAGGTACCATTACTTCACCTATGACCACCAATTTCTGTCCCTAAATTATATGGATTCTTCTACGGGCTCCTCAGCCGATCATTTCATGACGAAACTCACATCCCTCAAGGATTTGAATTCCATACTCTTCACGTGGTCTGTCTTGCAAAAAAGTAACCCAAAAGTTTTTGTTGCAAATGTCCAGTAACCTTTAATGCTACTCAGCAGGTTGGGACTCTGTCCTCAGATGACTTCCTTGGCTAACCCTGGCTCTGCCCTTTCGCCACGGAATTATTGCGACAGGTCGCGCTTGCAGCGCACAAAGGCAACAGCCCCCAGCGCCATCAGCTGCTCCCTCCAGTGCCCTCCCAAGAGTCCAGAGCCAAGGTCCTGCACTGACCTTTCAGGCTTCGGGGGAGATCAGGAAGTGGGCAAACAGCTAAGGCTCTTTTTACATCCAGCACTACTTGGGACAGAGCCAAATCTCACTCATGACTCAACAGAGTAATGCTGCTGGAACTGCAAGGCTCAACTGTCTAAAACTCAACTTCCTACCTTAAAAGATACAGACACTATAGCCAGCTCTGGCACTGCTTTGACAAGGACACTTCTATAAACATTAGAGGCCAAAATGCCAACGACAATGTCTGTAGTCAGTAACAGATCAGTGAAAAATAAACAGGATCATTTCCACATTTAGCTGTGTGTGGAACATATTGTTTTGTGTGCATTTTGGGCAATTTACCCTGTTTAAGGGTGATTTTACAAAAAGATTTCTCAATGCAAGTGTCTTGTTGCCCAATAAAGAACATCTTTTTAATATTATTAGACAGTTTTCAAAGACAATTACTCTTAGTTTTATGAATTTCCTTTAGAACTAAAAAGAAACCAAGAAGACTGTTTTTCAGTTTATTAATGAGAAGCAAAATCTGGATTACATTTTAACGTAAGGTTTTGTGCACGTACCTGTTCAACCATGATGATCTGCTTTTATAGCAATGTAAGTTCCCTGTTCCTGCAAACAGGGCTTACTGAACAGAGTGGTTCAGTTTCTGCTCAGGTGCCAGTGCTGTGAGACCTACCTGCCATAATTAAAAACCTGTTTTATTCTGAATCAATTCTAAGACTGTTCTTGCATGCAAAACCATCAACAACTTACTTCACTGCCTACACCTATGACTTACATCTGTCCAGAAGTCAAGCACTCTGAAATATGCAGGTAGAGAGAAATTAAAATGTTAGAAAGAACTAACACTGTTTACTCCTGAATGTTGATATCCCGTGGCTGATTTTATTCCAAAAGTGAGTGGAGAAGAAGCACAAAGGAAACACTAGGCTGATGAGATGTTTTCTGCCCTGTACAGCTGCCTGCCTTCTTCCATATACATCTATCTGATGGCCTCTATGCCAACCCATTTATCCTTCCAAACCTTTGCTAACAGCTGTCCCAGTTCCAAAGAAATCCCTCGTTCCTTGCCATGCACCAGAATAACAAGTGTCTTGACAGTGGTGTTCAGAAATAACTTATTTCAAAGAACTTAAATAAACATGTGCTGCTCTCTTTCTAAGGGAGAGTGGTTAGAGGAAGAAGTGAAAAATGCCTGTTACCAATACTGCTGTTACAGCAGAATTACAAAGTGTTGCTCTAGACACTTTTAAATAGACACCAACTGAAAAATGACTATGGTTAAATCTATGGCTCAATCCTGTAATTAATTTTATGTGCCTTCCCAAATTTCAGTGAAGCTGAGTTCTGATGTACCTGTATATATATGTATGTATAAAAGTTTTTAATTTCTAATCTCAAATTGTGTTATACCACAGGTTTATGTAAAAAACGTTACCATGCCCCATTTAGAGACAGCTGGTGAGCAAATTACCCTTTCTTATGTAAGCATTTTCACACCAATTCACTAATATCATTAAAGTCTCAGTTTCTCTGTTTTCTTTCCAGAGCAGCACAGCACATTAGAGAGGGCACAGGAACAATGCTCTGAAAAGTCATCTCAGTTTTCAGCTCCTTCACTGGAATTTTTGTGACCTCAGATAAGCACTCCACCTCTTCCTACCTCTGTTCCCTCCAATTTAAGACTAGGTTAGCAGTATCAGTTCCCTTCTGTAGTACGTTTTGAAACCTGCTTAAAGAAACTGCCCTCTAAGAGCTACACACTTTTTAAACCACCTGATTATACTTGAACATTTGTTGGAATCTCACATTGAGCCAGGACACAGACTCAGCCCCAACCTTGTAAAGAAATTTATAGCTGACTGGGACAAAACTCTACATACTTTACCATTACTATGCTGGAAGCCAGTGACAGCTCTATCCCTATTGTGTTTTATTCACAGTGACTATTAATGCACTGAGCAAACAAACACATTATCCCTAACAAGAAATGGTCACACTTAATCACCAGAGTCTTGACAAATCTATTTCAAAATAAGCAAAAGACAATTAATTTATCTGAAGCACGTGAAGTTTGTGGGGGAAAAGTATATTTCAGAGATTTTAAAATTAGAAAGGTATTTCTGTTGGCTATCAGACCTGTAAAGCAAAGTAATAAACAGCAAGCTGAAATACATTCAGAAGTGGGTGAAAGTTCAATAGTCACACTGAGAGAAATGTTAAACCATTTGGCCTTGAAATAGCTGATAGAGAAAGAAAGAGGAAGCTGAGCTTTAGAAAAGGACATACACTTTACTAAATATATACACACACACAAAAGCTGCCTAACACAGTAAATACATAAGCTTAACTTTTACAACCCTACCTTCAAGAGTTCCTTCCTAATGACAGTCATTCATTCCCGACTCAGTGTTAGAAGACTTCTGAACACTTGGAAAGCACTTTGTCTCCAGAAACCAATGCCCCAAGGCTCACCTGCTGTATGACTGGGGCACCTCTGACAACTCACCTCCTTCATGCTTCTGTGTAAAACTCATTTGTCCCTTTGGTTTGCAAATGATGTTACAGAAACTTACTTGCTCAGTAGTTTTTCTCACTACTGAAGTTTTTATTCCTAAAGCCAGAGACGTAAACAATTAAGAAATGACCACCTTCCCCTAACAAAATCTTCCCTGCCCCAGACTGGGGCAGATGTGAGCACCTCAGCCCTGCTTGCCAGCCTCTCCAGCTGGCACCCACTAGGCTTTGTCCTGCCAGATCCTTCTAGAATTATGACTTCTAGAATATCTCAAAAGAGATACTCCTCAGCCTCCAAGCAAGAGGCACCAGAATGCATCCACACCCAACAAACCACATAAACAAACTGAATGTGTAGCTGAGCCAGCAGCAACAGACATACATACTAGTCATAGCATTTTCTAAAGTTAGGTCTCCTTCAGCCAGAGGTTCTGGCCTTGATTCAGGTGTTCCTGGACAAACCATGACACTGTTTTGCAGGCAGCATGCTGAGCAAGCACCGTGGCCCTTTTGTCCCTGCTTACCAGTGAATTTGGGAAAGCTGAGCCCATAAGTCCTCAAGTAACTCAGTCACTTGAGTTAAAAACATGGAGCAAGTGAATGTCAACCCACAGATTTTTACTGCAGAATTTAAGCTACTGCATTGCATAATTTTCCTATCCTACAGGAGAATATACAAGTGACCAGGTTTTATCTGTACAGCAAACAGGTTTTATCATTTCATCCTAGAGGTATGCTTTGATTCAGCTATACAATTGGACCATAAGATGTCCCAGGGGATCAGACAAGTGATCCATTTAATCCCAGCCTCTGTCTCCAAAGGTGACAACCAGAGAAGCTACTCAGGCAGAATATACAAGTTTGGACACTGTGTGGTCCACTGTCCTCATGCTTCCCACTATCCACCGTTAGTTACTGCATTAAGAACGTAGCAAGTGCATTCCCATCAGACCATTTATGAGCTCTCTGTCCACTAACTCATTTAATCCCTTTTGAAGGGATCATTATCTGCTCAAAATACAAGCTTTTGCACATTTCAAAACAATTCAGTAAACTGAAATTAAAATCAAAACAACTTTCAATTTCCACATACATAGTGCCTTATATCAGTCCTGTCCATGACTGATCAGTCCTTGTGAAAGATCAGATAATATCAGAAGAAAACAAACTCCACAGCTAAAGATATTATCAGAAGTTTTGCCGTTCCTGCTCTGTTTCAAGTCAGTATAAAAATACTGGCGGAAAATAAGGGAGAAATCATTAAGTGACAACTGCTTTGTGACAAAAAGCAAGCATTCAGAGTTTTCTTCAGTAATAAGACTGCAGATCAAGACAGGTTAATATTTGAAAGAGCTTCGTATGTCTTCTTTCCCTAAGGTATACGTAACGGGTAAGATTAAAATCCACTAAATCTTTTTTCCCGACCAAGAACCGGCAAGCCGCGCGCCAGAGCGGTGGGGCTGTGCCGGGAGCCGCGGGCAGCGCTGGCAGCCGGCGGTGCCGAGCGGCGCTCGCCGGCCGCCCGGGGCCGACACCCGGGGCTGTCCCGCACGGCGCTGCCGCTGTCGCCGCGGAGCCG
>WAAG01091247.1:62806-79766 GCA_013390105.1 Tichodroma muraria
AGCATCGCAGCGGCCCGAGGCTGGCCGGGCAGTGCGGGGGCCCCGGGGGAAGGGGCTGTGCAGACACACGAGATGACGGAGCTCCTTCATCGCGCGCTCGGCCAACAAAGGCATCCCCATCTGCAGTGCTGCCTCCTGACACCCCGTGCCCACTGCTGACACTTCTGCCCACTCTTGACTCCCCTTATGCACTGCTGACACCCCGTACCCACTCTTGACACCCCGTGCCCACTGCTGACACCTCTGCCCACTCTTGATTCCCCGTGACCACTGCTGGCACCCCATACCCACTGCTGGCACCCCACACCCACTGCTGGCACCCCATACCCACTCTTGACTCCCCGTACCCACTGCTGACCTCGTGCCTACCCCCGTAGGGGGGTAGTAGCAGGGTGATACCTGACCCCCGTACCCACACCCAAACCCTTTACCCACCTCGGGCTGAGTGGTTCTGTGGGGGCTGACCTGGCAGCAGCCAGCCCGACGCACAAGCAAACCCCACCAGTTTCATGCAATCACAGAATGGTTTGGGTTTCAAGGGACCTTAAAGACCCTCTCATTCCAAACTCCCAACCATGGACAGGGACACCTTTCACTGGACCAAGTTGCTCCAAGCCCTGTCAGACCTGGCCTTGATTTTCTTATTTAGGGGTGGTAGCAGCAGCAGATGTGTGTGGTGGCAGCTCTTTGCCAGCAGAGAACAGGAGTAGCAATGTTCAGGAAGTGTTTGCCCTTCTCTATTGAGCCCAGAGGCTGAGGAGGTAACATGAAGGCTGTAACAAAGATGAATTCAAGTCAGTTCGAGAGGATCTCAGATTCAAGGTGTTTCCAGGAACTCAGGTTCACCCTTATTTTACCTGAAGAAATCATAGTTTCCCATTTAACACATCACAAAATGATTCCAGAAAGATTATTTGTTTAAGGTATGTTTATTTTGTAATTTTGTTTTGGACTGGGAGTTTGTTGGGGTTTTCATTTTTTTTCCATGGGTAACAAATTTTGTTTAACGTAGGAATATTTCTTGTACCTAAGATAAGACAAAAAATTAAAGTTTTTTCATCCCAAACATTAATGAGTTCAGCCTTTACATAAATCACTACTTAGTCACTGTCTTACCGTCAGCAAATTAAAATATTTATTTAAATAACCAGATTCACGTACATTATGAATCCAGTGCAGAAAATAAAAAGAATGAGCACCAAACTTAACAATGACAATAATTAAAAAGGAATTCATAATACTAAAAAGTCACATAGAAATAAAAATAGAGTCCTGGAAAGCACAAGTTTCCTTTAAAAATTGACATGAAAATGTAATATAAGAAAAATATGTTTCCAAGAAGTAAAAGGTCAGCTTTTAGTCTAGTTTTCCTGGAACTGAAGTACCACCTCGCTGATTCTAAAGGTTGCAGAAGAAAGTTTATGGAATGAGAGAGGAAGTCAGACCCTCAAGCATCTTTAACCTTTTTTAATAACAACAGCAGATGGATTTTCTGTGGTTTTCACAGTCCGTTTGGGTAGACTGCAGAAGGGAAGAAACAAGTTTTGCCAAGAAAGCAGCACAGGGTAAGTCCCTGAGGTCTCCAGATTTTTATATTATGTTGTGCCTTTCTGTATTATTCTGTGCTCACACCTCTTTCATCTTGTGCCCTGCTCCCCTGCCTCCCTTGTTTTGCATACCCCCATTCCTTGGCTTTCCCAAGTTCCCGCCCCTAAAACCCACACCCAGCATCCTGAGTGTAATAATTGGTACCCATCTCTTCCAACAAAACTCATTGTTCCCAAACCTCTGGCAAAACTGAGCCCCACTCCTCTCCCAGCTACTTATCTCCTCAAAGCAGAGATAAAAAAGGTTGGATGGGATTTTTCTGAGGTTTCTCATGCTCCCACTGACCCCCTACATACATCTGGTGTTTAATCTCTCCCCTTCCTCACATTTTGAAACCTGCTGCTCTGGCTAAGCTAAACTGAATCAATGGCTCTTTGAGGAATCTGTTGTTTTCCGGGTGCATTAAAAAGAGGTCAGTTGATTGAAAAAATAAAAAGCCAAACCAAACCAACAACACACCACTATGGTTTGAAAGATCCCTTTGTTTAAAAAAATATGAAAGAGATAAATGAAACCCCAGGATGCTTGCAAGACATCTAGGGGCTGGCAGTTTACCTATGTAAACTCACACCCCAAAGCCAAGAGAGAGCTGCTGGACCCCAATTTTCCGGGACAACACAGGACCCCAAGGTCTCCTTGGGCCTCCTGGGGTTCCATCAGCTTTTCTGATGTGGTCTCCTTGGGCCTCCTGGGGTTCCATCAGCTTTTCTGATGTGGCCTCCTTGTCTTTTGCCACAGGTATGAGATCCCTGCTCTCACATCAGCATTGTGTTAGGATTTATTTAATGATTTAATCTCCTGAAACTTTCTCCCTGTGGGTATTACTGCTTGAGGAAACTAGTTAACTACAAAATAAATGTTATACTCCTGGGTTACTGATGCCTACTTAACTGGAAGGAAGGGCAGGTTTCAGCTGCATGTTGCATTTTACAGAACACAAAATAATGGGTGTTTCTATTTCAGAGCTTTTTATAAGAAAAACACTTTGATGTTTAAATGTCAGACATATGAAGAATAGTAATTATTTTGTCATCAATCCTGTACTAATCTTTAGTGAGGATAAATTCACTTGTTTTAAAAAAAAACAACTTAGCCAGGTTTTTTAAGTGATTACTACCTGAAATTTGTCTGCGTTCTGTTCCTGGGACTCCAGGTTCACCAGAATAACCAAACTGCTTTATCAATTTGTAATTCTGGATTTTCAAATATATTAAAAAATGACTTATGCAAGTCACTCCCAAATGCACAGGGACCCTCTTTATATATATTGAACATTTGGGTATTGATTGTATTATTTTTTAAACCTTTAACTGAGAAGTGATGCATCTTATCACCTTTTAATCCCCTGTCCAAATAAATATGGTTCTCCTGTCTTTGCAGGCACAACATTTTATAGAGACTGTTTTTTTCTTTTTTTTTTTTTTTTTAAGATCCTGACGTTAAGTGAAAATTAATGTGCAATCACCAATGTCTTTTCCAGAAACAAGTAATATTGACTCCTGTACTGCAGAACTTGTTGCAAACCTAGGATAAACCTGGCCCCTGGTTCCAGGTGTGGAGGAAACCTGGCTGAAAAGGACTTTTTGAGAGTGCAGAGAAAGGAGAGAGCAGTAGAAAAGCCAGTGAAAACTGGCCTGGCCTGGAACTGCAAAATGATAGCCCAGGTGGGTACTTAAAGGTGACAAAAGGACCTCAGGTAAGGGTGTATTTTGCCTGTCAGTTATTATTGAAATTAGTCAATGTGAAATAAAGTAAATGTAGGACTTGTGTAATTGTGTAATAATTTAACATGAGCGTCAACATTGAAATGACCTCCTTGTTTTCCAGGCTGTTATTCTGAAATCTTTTCCTCAGGAAAATAGTCCTAATTTCTATGTACCTCTTCATCAAATCTATATCCATATAAACAACACCTGTTATCATTTTCTTATCATAAAAGTAATAAAAAAATCATAAAAAGTCAATGGACTTCTACAGCTGCTGGATCAGTCACGAAAAAGCCTGAACTGAAAAAAAATTTATTGTATAAAAAAAAATTTGGAAGATCTAAGATCTCAATTTGCCAGGTAATAGAACATTCTAGAAATAAGAGAATATACCTCTCATTGTTTTTACATTGGGAGTTTGTATTTGCAGTGAAACATTGTGCTAAATCAGGTTCCAGGATACTGAGCCCCTACCACAGAATTCCTTTCCGTACCAGTAAGCTTTAGGATTAAGGAAAATTAAAAATAAAAGGAGGGTTTAAGCGTTTGGCACAATTAATTTGTTTCAGGGATGGTGCCGTGGAGTCAGCTGATTGATTTTCATCTTGACCAGTCCTGTTTTCCTGGCAGCTCCTGTTTCCTACGAACTGATTATTCTGAAACTCAGTGTAAGAGATGCACACTGATATCCTTTCTTTACTTATTAGCAGCGTTAATGTATTTGCGAGGGGCGATGAGGGGGCCATGGCGGGGATAAGGGGGCGGTGAGGGGAGCGTCGCTCCCGCCCTGCCCGTTCCATCCGGGTCTCTCGGCGCGGCCGTTGGGAGCGTTCAAACCCTGCGGCAGCCAATCAGAGCAGAGAGTGCGCCTCCCGGCAGCCAATCAACGCAGAGCTCCGCTCCCCCGCCCACTCAGCAACCTGTTCCCGGCACCTCAACAAGCGCTGTGCGTCTGCCCAGGAAATTTCTCACAGCCAATGGGAGCTCGTTTAGTCTGAGTGGCAGGTTTAGCGACCAATCCGAGATGGACAATGGCGCAGGTCTGCCCGAAAAGGAAGGGAAGTAGGCGGGGCATCTCACGGTCGTGGCGAATGAGGAGGCGGCTTACAGAGGGGCGGTGGGGTCGGCAGCCAATGGGCACCGGTGTGAGAGCCCGGCTCGCTTTTTGAATTGGCGGCGGCCGCTGATGGCGGATGGCGGCGGGTGGCACCGGCGGTGAGAGGGCACTGGGGCCCGGGGGGGTGCGGGCGGTCCGGGCGGCCCGGAGGGGGGCCGCTGTCGCGGGCACCTGTGGGGCCTCCGGGCCCCAGCGCTGCTCCAGGGTTCCTCAGGCCGCCGGCCGTGCTCCTTGGGCAGGGCGGAGTCCCGGGCCCGCCGGCACCTGCTGGCTCGTGAGGCGAGAGGCTGTGGCGGTCCCTCGTCCTGTCCTGTCCTGTCCCGTCCCGTCCCGTCCCGTCCCGTCCCGTCCTACCCTGCCCCGCCACCTCCCTGCAGAGGGCTCGGGAACCCTCCTGGCTGCTTCCTCGGGAGGGCCATGGGAAACGTGGGCGGTGTTTACTGCCCTTTACTTGCTTTAACAAACATCTTTTGGTTTGTGGGTGTTTTGTGTCCTTCGGGTTTTCCACAAATTTTTGGGAGCTCATTTCCGATTGTATTGCTGTGGGGGTATTAGCTCTGCCTGAGGCCTGTAGTGATGGTGTTGTGATTTTTGCTCTTTATGTGAGGGAGAACTGTTGTGTTCGTGTCTCTGTGTGCTGTTTGTTCTCTGTATCCTGGCACTTTCAATCCGTAAGTTTAGAGACAAACATTGTTATTATTATATGATTGTTGAAACAGGGAATATTTATAAATACACCCAGGATGGAGCCTCATAAATAAATAAATAAATTGGAAAATCCATAAAGAAAATCAATGTCCAGACCAAAGTCTGGGCTTCTTCAAATATGCAGTGAAGTTCTTTATAAGTTCATATACGTGTTATTTGGTATAATAATAATCATACTGATGTCTCAGACTTCTAAGAAATAATCTCTAGGATTTAAGTTTAGCTGTGCCTTTAACTGGAGGGCTTGTTTTCTTCTGAATTTACATGTAATTGTCCTTGTGGTAATAATTATTAGCAATATGGTTTGAATCTGCCAAGATTACGCTTTCCTCTACCCTCACTGCTAAAAAAATTGGTAACTGTATAACAGTTCCTGGTGGTGACATTGTAACATTCTGGCTTGGTGATTCACCAAAGATGCTATGGTTGAGGTTACTCTTTGCCCTTGCTCTGTCTTAAGGTGCTCTGAGAAAAATGAGGTAGGTGACTGGAACTTAGGTCTAGAAAACTCAATTCCATGGATGTGTGCAGCTGTGTGTGATCTGGAAATTGAAACTAAGGTGGCAAGTCTGGTAAGTGAATATGTCTAGACTAATGATATGTTTGTAGAGTTGAGTATTGCTTATCACTGTATTAGGAACTTGTGTGTTATGAAGGCTTGAATCCTTTCCATGAGTCCCAGATGTGATCTCTGGAAGAGAAACCCTTTTCTGGATTGCTGGTACGCCAAAGTGCCCACTGCTTTGTCTTCTGACTTACTTTGCTGTGTAATAGGATGGTCATTACACAATTTGAAAATGAGTATGTGCTGTTCTCTAGGGGTTTTACTACTTCAAGAGTCCTCTTTCACACAATGCTCTAGTGAAGTATTTGAGTAGCTGCTGCTTTAAAAGGGCATTTACAGTCACAAGAACAATTTCAGTTCAAGTGCTACAAAGGGTTATTATCCAACAGCAGTTCAGCTGCAGTTGCTGCTCTAGGTAACTTCTGATGTCACTGTGCAAACACTGAAATCGGGGCATGAGATGAATCACAGAAACTGCACCCTGCTTGCCTCGTGTGTGACAGAAAATGTGCTGTGTGTTGGGCAGGGGTCTCAGAGTAGTCTTTGGGGTGCAGGGTTTGGGTAGGTAGCTCCCAGAAAATGAGAGGGTTAAGGGATTCTGCCTTTCCAGTAGGTGACAAGTCTGATGGGCAGGGAGAGCCCAGATCCATTCTGTTTGAGAAGAGAGAAGGCCTCTTTATCTGATGATGAAAGGGTACTTCTACTCTACTGTAGTTCATACAGGACAATAGACCAGACCATACAGCTGGACATATATATGCATATCAACTTTGCAGAGACTCTCAAGCTTTTTTAATTTTTCTAAGAGTAAATAGTCCTGGCTGTACTCTCTGGGTACTCATTTTTAACCACATCATCTCTAGCCAGTTCACCTGAAAAATAAGATTTTAGCAAGATGTTAAGCTTACCCTAATTCTTCTGCTAATGTTTCAAATCAACAATGCTAATTTTAGTCTTAAATGTAGCTTACAATAGCTTGTCACTGAAAGAAACAAGTGCTTTTAGTTTGGTGCTTTATGGTTAAGGTTTTTTAAATGAGCACTTGAGTTTGTGCTTGCTTGTCCTCGGAGTTGAAGTTCCCTCTCTGCAGCTCTCTGTGCCGATGAATTACAGTTTCTGTAACAGTCTTGTTGTCAGTCCTTTCTATCACTTATGTTACTCTTGATGCTCTTTCAGAGCTGCTCTATCAGTGTGTGAGCTCAGTAAGAGCCTAAATGTTTTGATTTCCGAAATCACTTTTGACAGCCTTGGTCATAGGACTCTTATGGATGAGCTCTTTGCACCTGTAACTGAGTTTGGCCCCTTTACCTTCCAGCTGTTGAAGAAAGAAACAAAGCATAATCATGGCTGACAACAGTGCTCTGGTGTCTGAAACGGGGAGGAGCCTCTTGGCTGATTCTTCTGTTCTTGATTCAAAAATTATAGAAACCTCCAAAGAGAATGTATTCCATGCAACTGTTCTGGATGTTGAAGGTAATGGGGGAAGTTTCTCTTAAGGCTACTCGGTTTTTGCAATGACTAATTACTTTATTGGGGTTTAGTAGTTTTGAAAAACCAAAAGTACTTTGAACACCAAAATTGTACATACAGTAGGGAAAAGGGTGTTGATCTGGAATCCTTTCATTAAGGAAATTTGGGGTTACAGCCCAAATTGAAGGAATTTTCTGGCTCTTGTACAGAAAGCTGTCAGTTCCATTTGATGCCTCTTTTGTTGAATAAGTCACTGCAAGTGACATTTTGCCACCAGTGTTTGGAAACTGCAGCTGCTCTGTTGTGTACAGGTGGAGAGATTAATAGGTGTAAGGTAGAGCAGTGGAGAGATGAATAGTCTTGAGCCACAGATTAATTCCAGAACAAATCTTGACATTAAAAAACAGCTACCAATGTTTTCCTCCAAGGTAGTAGCCAAAATCTTCTGATGGTCTGTTGATGCAAATGATGTGAAGGCAACACTTGTTCTTCCTCCTGATGTTTTGAAGACTTATTAATACATGGAAAAAAAGAACAAGGCATCTAATTTCAGTTCTGATATTCCTGGTAACTGCTCAGTTACCAAGAAAGTAATGAACCTTGTCAGCCAGGAACATAGAAACTAGAAAAGGTACCAGCTGTCTGTTTTCTGGCAAATCTTGGTATCTGATTCTGCTAGAAACATTAAGCCTATAAATTTTATGGGTTTTCATTTACTTGTTGTCTTTCTTCTTCCCCAGCCCTTGATTTACGTTCTTGCTTTGACTGGTCATGAATTGCAGTTTCTTGTTTCACCTCATATTAGAAAGTTTGGTGTCTTAAGTCAATTGGGTATGTCTTAATTAAAGGACACGCTTCTTGAAGTAACATTTATTTTCAGGATTGTTCCTGATAAGGAATCTTGAAAGGCTATTAGAAATGTGTACTTCTATACATTATTGCTTGATATAGACATAACATGGATTTTTCTGCTAAAATACAAATATTATTCTTGCTTCTCTCTAAGCAGAAGAAATGCCTCAAATAGAAACAAGAGTGGTTTTGGTTCAGGAAGCAGGGAAGCATGAGGAGCTTCTGAAAGCCTTGGAGGTATGTGGGCCTGAGATAAAAGAGTCTCTGGAAGGACATGTTATGCCTTCAGACTTCTAGTAACCAATTTGCTTCTGTACTAAAGTTCTCCTCTTCCACAGACCATTAAGATAATGGAAGTACCTGTTATAAAGATAAAGGAAAGTAGTCCTGATAAATCAGAAGAAAAACTAATAAAAAGTATTATTCATATGGTATGTCATGCAATTTGGCACGTGTAATTGCATGCAGCATGTTGCACTTCACTGGGACTGAAATGTGCACACACTTTAATTTGAATTAATTTGGTATAATGGTCATAATACATGCTAATGGTTTTGATGGTGTCACAGCTTATCAAAATTAGTACTTTTTAAAAATATGGAGTAATACTTGCAGCTCTTACCTAGTGGTGTTTTCTAATGGGCATCAAAATATCCATGGGGACATCCAACTGCATGCTTGTATTCAGTCACACCTAAGTTTGTGCTATGAATTGACTTGGTAATTGTCAATGGACTTCTCTTTCAATTGAAAGCTGCATTTAAACTGAAGTGCAAGAAATGCCTTTCCATTTCTTGATGTGAAAGACATAAGAGATAAAGTTTGGAACTAATGTTTGAAATTGGAATGGACTAAATTTTTTATTCCCTTAAAAATCTCAAGCGATGAACAAAACCTCTTTCCATTCTGTAGATGTTCTGCAGCGTGGAGCTTGCTGCTGCAAACTTGATGCTACTTTTTCGTAGCATCCCAAAGTACCCTAAGCTGTTCTGACAGTCTGAAATTTCATTTATCTTTTGAGCGTAGGTTGTTTTTTCTGTCTAGCTACTTCCAATGCTACATTATCAGCGTGAACCGATGCATAAACTAAACTGCTAAAGCAACCAGAGTTCTGATTCTTCAAAAGCAGGAATTACTTTGACATTCAGTCTTAAAGCATGCAGCAGCTCATAGCTATTCTTACGCTAGAGAAGTGCATTGCATTCAGCTTTCACAAATCCTGACTCTGTCTCTGAAATATGAATCACACATTTTTCTAATGGTCCAAAATAAACAGTTGAATTTTACACTTGTGCAAGTATGTTGCCTGAGTAATGCTTTCCCTTTCGCCCCTGTGCATCAAGGAAATTAAAATGCCCTATATAAAGACAGACACGATAGAAGAGCTTGGGGATTCTGATTCCCCAGAATTTGAGACGATCTTCGTTGTGTCAGACTTCCAAGCTCCCATCTTTAGCAACCTCTGCAAGGCAGATTGCCGAGTCATCGGGCCGCCAGTCGTGCTGCACTGTGCTCAGAAAGGAGAGGTGTGTGCTTCCTGCTGGAATCAGATGAATAGTTCCCTGCTGCAGTGAGTTCTAAGAGTTCACAGTAAAGTCTCTCTTGCTCTTCCAATCAGTTATAAACATTCCTAGCAAGAGAGTTTTAAGAAAAGCAGGTTTCTAATGTTGGGTTAGAATATCACCCATAGTGAGAGAGTGCAGGCAGACAGTGGTAAGGCTACAATATCTGCTGTAGTTGTGGGAGTTGTTGATTGTCAGTTGGGACTGTGCCATTAGGAAAGGCAGCATACAAATGATTCTTCAGTAATCACTTTATATTTCCAAAAGTGGTAATGTAGAGCAGATGGATTGGGGAAGAAATAAAAGGATAGAGTGCTACCTGTAGAACTTAAGGATGCTCTAGTTACTTTATCAGCAGGCCTGAAGCTAAGGTATAACTGAATACACAGACCTGGACTAGTGTCTGATGCATTTTTTAATACTAGAAATAACAGTAACGTATTAAAGATAAGATGAAAACTTCAATGGGTAGAATATGCTGTTGACTCATGAGCTTTCTTCTTGTTTTCAGCCTTTACCTTTCTCCTGCCGTCCCCTGTACTGTACAAGTATGTTGAACCTGGTACTGTGCTTTACAGGCTTCAGAAAGAAAGATGAGTTAGTAAGTAATTTATTCTTCTTTGGTTTGGTAAAACCACGTTAAGTATATTTTCAGGATACTCTTCTGTTCCATCACCCATAGGGTTTAACCATGGCTCAAGCTTGTATAGGGAGAATGAGTTGTTTGTTCTTTTGTGTTTTTGCAAGTCCAGAGGCTGTAGTATTTGAGGATAGGAAGAAAGCCTTGTTCAAGTCATTTTATCTGTGTCAGTTTTGGTTACTTTTTTTGTTGAGTGACATTAAACTGCTCTAATTCAATAGGACTTAAAGATTTGTAAGTGGAGGCTTCAGATAAGAAGTTTACCCAGTAGCGTCCTCTTTTTTGTACAGGTGGTAGAACGGCCAAGTAAATGTCTGTAGTTCTGTTCAGAGCATTTGCAGGCATGTTATCTTGTCATGATATTGTTCTAGCAGGACTCTACTCTTTGTTGGATACTCTAGCACTTTGCTTTTCCATTTCAGTAGGTAGTTGCTATTTAATTTCCCTATTGGACACCTGGGAATCAACAGTATGGCTCCACATCTTCATCTGAAAACCAAACCCAAAGCAAAAGCTTTTCCTTCATGGGGTTAATTAAATCAATTAGAATTGACTAAATCAGCAAGGGAAACATCAAATCTAATGTGTGAAAAGGTGAAGGCATTATGTATGATGATCATGAGGGTACAGCTGGCTTGGATAATCTTCAGGCTACACAGCAAGGCTCTATTAAATGTTGAAATAAAAATAAATCTTAATAGTTCTTTTGATGTATAAGCTATATCTTCTATCGATGTGAACAAGTTTTTTTAAGAACAGATCAGAGTATTTCTATTTCTAGACATTTAATGTAACCTTCTGTAACTTGCTTTGTAAACCATTTTTGTACTGAGCTTGCTCTTCAAAAGATACTGAAAACTTTTCATCTTCATTTTTCAGGTTAAGCTCGTGACCTTGGTTCATCATATGGGTGGAATTATTCGAAGGGACTTTAGCTCAAAAGTTACTCATCTGGTGGCAAACTCAACACATGGAGACAAATTCAGAGTATGTAAGCTTGAGTTGGTGTTCCATAGAAACCTTTGGAGTTTGGCTCTTGTAGACTAAGTTTGTTCATTATACTTCAGCTCAGAAGCTGCTGTTTTTTCCTGTACTAACAGCAATAACTTATAATGGTGAATTCATCTCTGCCCGGTGTTCAGTTTTGGCATGTTTTTGTCTCTGTGGGAGATGTAAATAACATAAATTTGAAATAGCCAAGTATAGTAAATAACAAGATTCACAATGGTTAAATATTGATGCTACCAGTAATTAAGACAGTTATGAACAAATGCTTGCTTTTGTCTGTCCAAACAATAAACTTTGAGGTAAATTGCAAAAAACTTTAGTCCATAATTGGGGCATATAGTTTAAAAATTATTTTTGACTTGTTATGGGTGAGGATTCAAATATTCCTTTATGCATAAATAGACATGAGTGTGCTTTTTCTTTTTTGTTTAAAAGGGAATAATTTGGGACATGTATGTTCAGTTTAGAATTAAATAACAGATTATAGGTTTTTGTACTATTTAACATGACATATGTCTATGCCCCTTGACTCTCCCTTGTTTGAATTGTTGGTGGCATGTTGCTTTTTTTTCCCTTGTTTGTCTTTATAATCTTGCAGTTGGAAGAGAAGTCCTAATTTCTGTTCAAACATTCCTTTCTGCCAACTCAAAGGAGAAAATGTAGGAAAACATTACAGTCTTTCAAGCAGTCATGGCAGTTACCTTTCAAATAGTTACTTTCTCTTCGATAAAAGCAGCATGGAGTATTTTTCTTCATACAAAGTATCAAAAGAGGCAAAAAGATCCCATATTCCACTGAAACAGAGATTTGATTTTGTGTTTTTGAGAGTGATGAAGGATATCAGACTAACAAAATGGTGCACTTTTGAGGAAATGTCAAAATAGCTATTGATTTGATCTCCTAGTCACTGAATTCATACATTCTAACTCTGGGGAGTTGCAGTTGGATATGACTTGAAGGAATACATTCACTTTTTGCAGTATCTGTCTTGAAAGGTAAAAGGAAGGTTACGAAGTTTTTTTTGATGTGGGAAAGATTTAAATGGAAATATTTGGTACAACTTATGCTTTTCCTGTTTTGTAGATTGCTGTGAGTCTTGGTATTCCTATCGTGAAAGCTGAGTGGATTTATAAGGCATGGGAGAAAAGGAATGAAATGTAGGTGTTTATTTTTCTTCAGCCTTCACCTTGCATCCTGTTCACCTGAAATGATGTGAGCTTCTGCTTAAATACTGACATAAGTCACTTAAGTGACCTTTTTGTGCATCTTCTTTCTTTCAGTGATTTCTGTGCAGCTGATGATTACTTTAGAAACCAGTTCAAGGTTCCTCCCTTTCAGGATTGCATGTTAAGTTTCCTGGGATTCTCTGATGATGAGAAGGCTAACATGGAAGAAATGACAGAAATGCAAGGTGGTTGTTTATGAAAACCTGTGGGAAGAAAAGGATGGGATTTATAGTGATAGGTGCCACAGAACTGCTAAGTGAGATACTTATTTCTAACAAGAATATTCTTTCCTCTTGCTAATTTGCCTTTTTCTTTTTTTTTTTTTTTTTTTTAATCTAGGAGGACATTATTTACCAGTTGGTGATGAAAGGTGTACACACTTGGTGGTTGAAGAAAGTACAGTGAAAGATCTTCCATTTGAACCTTTAAAAAAACTTTATGTTGTAAAGCAAGAGGTTAGTGCTGAAAATTCTTTAGAGATTGCTGCCATGTAGAACTGTGTGTGCCACATGCAAGTGTGTGGCTTATTCTGAAAAAATAGCTTCCATCCCAACTGTGTTACTATTATAGATTATTTTAACTATTTTTAACTTTGGCTGAAGCTCTGTAATGTGTGTGTAATGTGTGTTTTCTTTTTTCCTTTAGTGGTTTTGGGGAAGCATTCAAATGGATGCTAGAGCTGGAGAGTCCATGTATTTATTTGAGAAGGTATGCTGAATATTCACACAATGCACAGCATATTTTGATGGTAAAATTAGCATGCCACAGAGTGTGTGTGGGGCCAGAGATCAGATGGTCTAAAGCAGCGTTTAAATTCCGGATAATCCATTATAAATTTTATACATGGAATACTGATTTGGAATAGAAACTTTTTCTGCTTCTCAAAGGTTTTACTTTCAGTCAAACAAAACACTACTGTGGTTTCTATTTTAAAAAGGGAAAAAAAAACCTTCACCCATTGTGCCTTGGCTTCCCTAAGGAGTTTCCTTCTGTGTTGTGTGTTGATCTCTGTAATTAACTAAACCCTGCACTGAGTTGAGCTGGGCACGGAGGATGAACCCACTGAATGAAGTTTTCTTTCCCTGCAGTCAGAGAGTCCTGACTTCAAGAAGTCGGTGTCGCTGCTTTCCCTGAGCACTCCCAACAGCAACCGCAAACGGCGCCGCTTGAAAGAGACTCTGGCCCAGCTGACCAGGGAAACAGACATGTCCCCTTTCCCTCCTCGGAAACGCCCCTCAGCTGAACATTCCCTCTCTATTGGCTCCTTGCTGGATATTTCCAACACTCCCGAGTCAAGCGCTGCCAATGGAGGTAGAGCTGAAACCTTCCATTCAGCCACGCTTACAGTGTTTAAGAGCTCCTGCATGCAAGTGGAAATGGTGGCGGTAGGGAAACCTTACAGGTTCTGCTACGGATTTGCAAAGTAATTCCAGGTTTTTGCCTTTTCAAAGTGTGGAGGAAAAAATTGGAGTGAAGAGTTCAGACACAGGCCAGGCTGCCTCTTGTCATCACAGTAGGCATGTTCGTATCTGAAGGAATAGATACAGAGGTGGCAAATAAGAAGTACAGCTGAGTGTTACTTCAAAATGCTTCAAATACTCTTTTGGAAGTCTGTAGCAAATTAGCATAGTCAACAGTAAATCATCTAAAATACTGTCCACAGGATACTTGGAGCAAAGAGGAAAAAAAGGCTTTCCTAGAAAAGTTAAAGGGAAAATTCCTGCAGGACCCACTCCTAGGTCTTTGAAATGTTCTGTTGAGGCAACACTGTGCCAGCAAACTGTCATGTCTAAAACTTCACAAGAATATAAATCATCAGTTGGTTTTGAGTGAATGGACAGAGCTTTAAATATGTCTGCACATAGTTCTTGTGAAGAGAGGAACTGCAAAATTTTGGATTAGTCAAAAGCTGATAACCCAAGTGTTTTTAATGGTCCGGTTCCATCATATAGAGGAGGTATCTGGAGCTGCTACCGCTTTAAAAAGGCAAACTAAATCACATAAGAGCTCCCAATGAGGCACAACCTGTAAGTGATAATTCAGAAGGAATTCAGGGAAGATCAGCCTTCTTAGATGATGCTAGTGTTCTTGTTACCCCTGGTAGGGAATTTTCTTCTAATCCAACAGCAGCAGTCAGTCTCAGAACGTGCTATTTTGGAAACAACAGATAAGGTACTTATTTCATTGTTAACTATGGTAGTAGTGAGCTTAGATATCAAAGTCAGTATAGGTCTCAGAGATCTAATACATGAGCAAGTATTTAAAACTCCTGAGCTGTTCCAGGTCCACCTTGGCTTTAAGAGAAATTACTTTCTTGAGCCCTTCCCCTATGGGATAAAAGTGTTGTGTGCAAGGGCTGATTTTAGTAAATGGTTTTGAGCTACACACTTAATGCAAGGATGGTAGGCAGCTGAGAGATAATTGTTTACATGGCAAAGTGAAAGTAGAAAAGCACTTTTATACTAGTGTATAAGTAATGTTCAGCACCTGATACTTGCTTCCTTCTAAATAGGGAGGTAATAATAGGGTCAAGTCATTGACCTGCCCATAAATGGCTTATTAGTTTCAGTCTAATTTTGAGGAATAATATATTACTGTTGGTCTATAAGTAGGCTGTAATAAAGAGAGCCATTTTCTTGAAAGAGCCCTGATAACTCTAGAATACAGCCTTTAAAAAAAACCCTAAACTTATTTTCATCTAAAAATTCTGAAGTTTTTTCTTTTGTCTTTGAGGATGAGCTTTTTTTAGGGACTCTATTGTAATAAAGCTCTATTATCTTTTGGGAATATCTCTTCATCAGAAACCCCAAAAACCTGTGCAAGACCTTCCAAAAACTCGACTTCTCTTCCTCTCAAGCAGTCTGCAAGATGGCAGGTTGCAAAGGAATTGTATCAGACAGAAAGTAACTATGTTGATATTCTGACAACAATTATTCAGGT
Source organism: Tichodroma muraria (assembly GCA_013390105.1). Classification (NCBI taxonomy): domain Eukaryota; kingdom Metazoa; phylum Chordata; class Aves; order Passeriformes; family Sittidae; genus Tichodroma; species Tichodroma muraria. Next base: position 78,209 of record WAAG01091247.1, read on the forward strand.
AAGATGGTTTTAAAGACAGTCCAGGTCAATTGTAATAAGATATCCAGTGTTTACATCAATTAGTATTTTCAATCTGTGATCTGCAGGCTTTTGAGGGCTTGGGTGCATCTAAGCTTCATAGGAAGATGACAATATAAACAGTCTCATGTAATTTTACTGACATATAAAAATACTCATTTTCAGGTGGAAAATGCAATTTCTAATCTGGGATCTGATGTTGTATTGCAATATATATGGAAATTGGAAGTGTCAGGAAAATAAGATCTTCATGACTAATATTTTAGATAATGGTGAATAGAGAGAGATGGCAGAGGGAAAAATCCTCTTTTTTGAAATTCTTCCAAGAAGAGCAGAATAGCAAACAACTTACAGGAAGAGCTTAATTTCTTGAAAGTTTATTTCTATTGCAGTTGATTATCTACTTAAAGAATGAGCCAAGATGTGTGTTAGTAGAAAGAGATGAAAGGGTGTTATGCTGTAGAGATGTATCAAACTAAGTGTTTGTATCTTCAAACCACTCTCCAAACCACTCTTGCTGAATGGAGACATCTCAAGATTGTGACTGCAGGAAATTATGATCCAGAAGGAAAATACTTTGCTTTCATAACTGTTTCTAACACAATGTTGGCAGTTGGGAGGGTGTTAACTGTGTTTTCTCTTGAATCATCAGTTATTTCAAGTTCCATTGGAGAAGGAAGGACAGCTTGGGGGACCAATCCTTGCACAGGAAGAGATCAAGACCATATTCGGCAGCATTCCAGATATTCTTGATGTGCACACTAAAATCAAGGCAAGCTGCACCTTCTCCCCTGCAGGGGAAGCTTTCATAGAGACTTTGAATCTTTTCTGCATGCTTTCAGTTGCCTCTGCTGGAGAGGTATAAACTCCTGCTGCTGCTGCTACATACTCTTTCAGATAGTGGCATCTGCCCGTTCCTGGCAGCATTTCATTGTAGGCTTTTAAAATAGAGAGACTTGCAGACTACCTGCAACTTGGTGATGTGTTTGTACAGTTTTTGTTGTTTTTTTCCAACCAGTGGGGTCCAGTCCGGTTAATCACACCAGCTATTGATGTGTGCCCACTGAGACAGAGATGAAAGTAGAGCTGTGTGTCTGTGTGTTAAATTGGAGTCACCTGCAGCACACAGTGCAGTGAGAGTTGCTTTGATGTAGTTGTTGTGTTTTCCTTCATCTTTGGTGTTATAAAGATATGAGCAGTGGCAGCAACAAACCAATATTAGTGATAAATCCTTTTCACCTAAGGTGCATCCTGAACCTTCAGCTGTGCCCTCCTGTCCTTATTATCTGATAGTGATTGAGCTTGATCCTTATCAAGCTCATATAAGCTTAACAGGCTTGGTCTCACTTTCCTTGACACTCTGGTGTAGCAAGTAAGTGGAATCTATCTTGGTTCTATTTCAATCCTATCTTATAGACTTAAGTCCTAGATAAGTTGTGCAGTCTTAATTAGAATTGGTTCAACTGCCTTCTGTGTTTCCTTTTTCAATATTCCTTTGGGATGTGTTGTGTATTGTGCTGGATATAGCAGTGTCATCTTG